>SJYQ01000372.1:511613-543424 GCA_006410935.1 Redunca redunca
GAAGAATCGATGCTTTTGAACTGTGGTGTTGGAGAAGACTCTTGAGAGTCCCTTGGACTGCAAGGAGATCCAACCAGTCCACTCTGAAGGAGGTCAGCCCTGGGATTTCTTTGGAAGGAATGATGCTAAAGCTGAAACTCCAGTACTTTGGCCACCTCATGCGAAGAGTTGACTCATTGGAAAAGACTCTGATGCTGGGAGGGATTGGGGACAGGAGGAGAAGGGGATGACAAAGGATGAGATGGCTGGATGGCATCACTGACTCGATGAACGGGAATCTGAGTGAACTCTGGGAGTTGGTGATGGACAGGGAGGCCTGGCATGCTGCGATTCATGGGGTCGCAAAGAGTCGGACACAACTAAGCAACTGAACTGAACTGAACTTATAGCACTTAGAGGCTGAGCTTGATTTGGCAAACCCAAGGCTCTTGGCCGTCCAATACCATTTACCCCCATGGGAGCATGGCTGGGCAGGTGAGGCATAACAGTCTCGGTGGACATAAGTGTAGGCTGTGAACCCAGTTCCCCAGTGGTCTCGTTCGGTGCAGCCCCAGGGGTAGGGTATAGGTTGTTCTGCCCATGTTATCACAGCCAGGAGGAATAGTGGCAAGAGCATGTTTAGCTATGATATTAGAAGGAGAGTGATAAAAGAGAAGAAGTCAATTTGAGATTCTGTAAAAGAGAGGCAGGTCCCCTGTAAGTGTAGATCAGAAATTGCCTGAAAGAAAGAGTCACAGTCAATAATCGGGGTAGCCAGCCAAAGGTCCTGTAATAGGGTCAGGATAAAGTCTTCGAGGTAGGCTAAGGTGAGAGACATATGGCCAGGTCAGGCCGCCCCAAAGGAATAGTCCCCCCAGGAGTAGTGAACAGATAAGGTAAGCAAGGGCCAGTGGAAGTCGAAGTGTGAGCGGCCAGTCCCAGGGGGCTGTGACAGCCAGTCCAATGGCGAAGAGTATGGCCAGAGTTGCGATTGGCAACAGCCACAGCGGATGAGGCCAGACAAGCATTGGACGGGGCGTGTCACTCACTGGTGGGAGGCAAGGGTGTCTTAGAAACTTAGATTTAGTGTCTTAGAGATTTTAGAAGTGTAAGTCTCCAGGGGTTTGGGAGAAGGCAGGCCGTGTAGTGGAGCCCATTTGAGCTGCGTGATGTGATATCACGGCTCGTGCCCCAACAGTTTGGCTGCTGTAGGGGTGGTGAGGACCACCATGAAAGGCCCAGTCCACTGGGGCTGAAGGGGTTGAGGCGTCAGCATCTTTAGGAGAACCTGATCTCCTGGTGCCAAAGCAGGGGATGGGATCACCTGGGCATGATCTCTGACAGGTTGAGGGAGGACACGGTCAGCGTGTTCTCTAAATAGGGACCTCAGGAGGGTGAAATAGGGCAAGTAAGTCCCCAGAAGTGGGGCTGGGGGATCCAGAAGGTTAGTCAGCAGATATGGCCTACCGTACAGCAGTTCAAAAGGTGTCAAACCCGTCTTAGCATGAGGAGTTGTCCGTATGCGGGTCAGGGCTACTGGCAGGAGATCAACCCAAGAGAGACGAAATTCTGCCATTAACCTGGTCAGATGAGCTTTGAGGATGCCGTTAGCCCGTTTTACCTTGACTGATGACTGAGGTCTGTATGGGACATGTAAGTGCCAAGAAATGTTTAAAGCCTCGCCTATTTGCTGAGTGATTTGAGAAACAAAGGCGGGTCCGTTATCAGACTGGATGGAGTTGGGGAGCCCGAAGCGTGGAATGAGGTGTGTTAAGAGAGTGTTGGCGACGGTATCGTCTGTCTCCCGGGCAGTGGGGAATGCTTCTACCCATCCAGAAAAAGTGTCAACACAGACCAGCATATACCGGAAGGTCTGATGTCTAGGGATGTGAGTAAAGTCTATCTGCCAATCCCGTCCCAGCAGGTGTCCCCTCAACTGGTGAGTTTCTTGTGGCGGCCTGAGTCCTCCTTGAGGCGGCCTGAGTCCTCCTTGAGGAGAGGTCTTGGCACAAATTAGGCAGCAATGATGGACTGCCTGAATGGTAGGTCGGAGATGTAATGGGGAAAAGAGACGGCTAAGGAAGGTCAAGAGTATGCGGGGCCCAATGTGTAAAGAGTCATGGATCTGGGTGATAATGGATATTGCCCATTTTTCAGGTAGGACTAGTTTGTCATGGAGTGTGATCCATCCTGAGGGGTGTTTGTTTGGAAGCACCCTCCTGTGAGAGGAGGGCCTCCATTTCGGCCTGTAAGTAGTTAGTTGTAAGGGAGGTCCTGAGAAATAGTATAAGCAGAGGCCCCTGTTGTAAGGCTATCTGTCTGGCCACCTGGTCAGCCTTATTGTTGCCTAGGGAAACCGTGTTGTGAGTCGTCTGACGTCCTCTGCAGTGTAGGATGGCTACCTGGGTGGACTGTGAGATGGCCTCCAGGAACTTGGCGATTAGGGAGGCATTAGAGATGGGTGATCCCTTGGTGGTAAGGAATCCCCTCTCTCTCCAAATAGCTGAATGTGAATGTGCAATCAAAAAGGCATATTTGGAGTCAGTATAGATGTTAACCTGTTTTCCCATTGCCAGGTGTAAGGCTCTAGTGAGCGCTATTGGTTCTGCCTTTTGGGAGGTGGTTCTCTCCAGTAATGGGCGAGCCTCGAGGATGTCATTGGTGGTCACAACTGCATACACAGCAACCCGACGACCATTAAGGTCTCGTTTTGAACTGCCATCTACAAATAACGTGAGGTCTGGGTTTTGTAGCGGAGTAGCAAAGAGGTTTGGGGGCGGTTGGGTGAGAGTGTCCAGGACCTCTGTGCATAAGTGAGGTCCTGTGTCTTTGCCTGAAGGACAGGTTGGAAGTGAGGGGAGAGAAGATAGGGGGTTTAGCTGGGAGCTGTGGCCCAAAGTAACCTGGGGGTTATCCAGAAAGACCAGGTGGAATTGTTGGAGCCGAGAGTCGCTAAGGTCTGACAGAAATTTGGAAGCCAGGAGGTCAGCCAGGCGGTGTGATGAGAATATAGTTAGGGGTTGATCTAGAATTAGTTTTTTTGCATTTGCCTGTAGAGAAGTTGCTGCTGCCAGGGCACATAGGCAGGGGAACCATCCCCGGGCGGTGGGGTCTAACTGTTTGGAGATAAATGTCACTGGCAGCATTTCAGGGCCCGCAGGCTGTATGAGGGCTCCAAAGGCTATGCTCCCTTTTTTATCAGTGTACAGGTGACAGGGGAGGTTGGGATTGGGCAGGAAGAGTGGGGAAGAGGACAGCAAAGCTGAGCGAAGGTTGTAGAAAGCCTTCTGGACCTCTGTTTCTGAAGAGAGCGGTCCAGTAGGGGTGTCTTTTGCGGCTGCATAGAGGGGTTTATCCAGAGAAGCATAGTTGGGGACCCAGTGCCGGAAGAATCCTGTTAACCCCCAAAAGGACAAGATTTGTTCTTCAGTGGAAGGGGGGCAGATGTCTCAGAGAAGGCTGAGCCTGTCAGTAGTTAGAGCCTTTCGTTGTTGGGGTAATCTTTAGACCTAGGTAAGTCACAGAGGTCTGGGTGAGTTGGGCCTTTTGTTGAGATGCTTGGTATCCTTTAGAGTTAAGGAAGTTAAGAAGAATAGTGGTATGTGTCTGAGAGAGAGCTTGTGAGGGGCTGCAGAGCAGAAGGCAATCCACATACTGTAAGAGGACCCTAGGGGCCAAACGGCATGTAGCCAGATCCCGGGCCAGAGCCTGGCCAAAAAAAATGGGGGCTGTCTCTAAACCCTTGGGGGAGGACTGTCCATGTTAGCTGAGAGGACTGTCGGGTTTTTGGGTTGGTCCATGTGAAAGCAAAAAGGAATTGGCAGTCTGGGTGTAAAGGAATAGTGAAAAAGGCATCTTTGAGGTCTATGACAGTAAAGTGAGTTGTACTGCTAGGGATGTCAGAAAGCAAGGTGTGGGGATTAGGGACAGTCGGATGGGCAGGGATCATGGCCTCGTTTATCAGTCGAAGGTCCTGGACCAGTCGGTAGCCACCAGCAGCCTTCCATACTGGGAGAATGGGGGTATTGTAGGGCGAGGTCATGGGGACTAGGAGGCCTTGGCCTAAGAGATGGGCTACGATTGGTTTAAGACCGCATAGGTGAGTCTGAGAGATGGGGAATTGAGGGCGGTTTGGGAAGTGGGAAGGATCACGTAGTTTAATCAGGATGGGGGTGTGATGGGTTGTTACCAGAGGGATTTTAGTGTCCCAGATGCTAGGGTCGACAACTGGAGCCTCAGGGGAGCAGAGGAGGAGTAGGGGCAAGGTGAGAGAGTGGGAAAGTGAAAGAGGTAGGTGAATGGTGGCCCTAAGCTTAGCTAAAATGTCCTGCCCCAGCAGGGGAGTAGGGCATGAAGGGATTATCAGAAAAAAATGTGTGAACAAGAAGTGATCAAGCTGACAGGGCTGTGGCCCAGTCTGCAAGGGTTGTGAAGACGTGCCATCCATACCCACCACCGAGACCCAGAAAGGATCCAAGGTGTCCCCAAAGGAGGGAAGAACCGAGTAAGTAGCCCCCGTTATCTATCAAGAAATTTATAGACTTACCCGCCACTTGAAGCATTACCCTGGGCTTGGCTTGGGTTATGGGGGTCCCCGAGTCTGGGCGCCGTCAATCTTCATCAAAGGAGAGAAGTTCCAAGGCAGGGTGCGGGGAGGAAATGTCCTTTTGGGAGCCCAGACCTCGGCCCGGTAAGGCTGGGGCCTGAGTTGCCCGGGGACAATCACTTGCCTAATGTCCCGGCTGTTTGCAACGAGGGCATGGCTTTGTCGGGAGCTGGGGGTTTGGGCATTGGCGGGCCCAGTGGCCCTTATGACTGCATTTGAAGCAGGCTCCTGGTGGTGGCTTCTGGGGACCCACCTTCTGTCCCGTGGCTGGCTGCAGGGCTGCTACCAGTGCCTGGGTGTGTCTCTCAAGGTTAGCCTGGAGTTCGGCTTTTTGTTTAAGCCTTGCCTTGCGGCTGGCTTCGGTGGCTTCCTCTTGGGCATTATAAACCTTAAAGGCCATTTTTACCAGGTCTCGGAGGGGGTCTGAGGCCCATCCTCAGCCTTGGAGAATTTTTTTTTTTTTTTATGTCTGAAGCTGATTGGGATATAAAACGGTTGGCTAGGGTGGTGACCCCCGCCAGAGAATCTGGGGCAATCTGGGTATAGATGGTGAGAGCCTCTGTCAGTCTTTTAAGAAAGGCTGCTGAGTTCTCATAGGGGCCCTGGGTTACTTCATCTAGCTTAAGTAGATTTATTACCTTGAGGGAGGTGGTCTCCATTCCTTCCAATAGGCATTTTACCATGTACCGAATGTTGGCTCTTCCTCTCTGTCCCTCCTGATAGTCTCAGTCTGGGTCTACATCTGGAATAGCAGCCGCTCCAGGTGGCCAGGCTGGGTCTGCTGGATTAGCTAGATGTTTTTGGTCAGCCATCACTTTTGCCGCGGCCCAAATGGCCTTTCTCTCCTCTGGGGTAGTGGTGGACCCCAGAATGACAAATACGTCCTGCCAGGTAAGGGCATAAGACCGAGGCAGCTGGGTGAAGTTTTTGATGTAGTTAGAGGGGTTGGCTGAATAGGATCCTAGCCATTGTTAAATATGGGCAAGATGTTGGAGTGAAAAGGGCACGTGAACATGGGCAAGACCCTTCAGGCCAGCCACCTGGTGGAGAGGAAGCAGGGGAGCTGGTGGTAGATTGGGAGTGGTCTGGGACTTTGTGTGTGAGCTGACCGGTGAGTCAGAAAGGGGTGGGCACAGAGGAAGGGGTGGATACTGAGGCGGAGCCAAGGAGTGGCGAGAGGCTAGTCACAGGAGAGCTGGGCTGTGAGGACAATGGGGAGGAGTGGATATGGAGGAATTTGGTAAGGGCGATAGAGGGGGAATTGGTGTAGGGCTAGGAAGGGCCATAGTTAGGAGAATTTCAGAAGGGGAACAGTGGGTATATAGGGTGGGCTGGGAACGCAACAGCCAGAAAGCCTGTATGCAGGGTACCTCAGACCATTTTCCCGTCCTCCAGCAGTAATTATCTAAGTCACGGAGGATGTTAAAATCGAAAGTTCTGGTTGGCGGCCATTGTGGGCCGTTATCTAAAGAATATTGGGGCTATGCCTGAGAACAGAGGAAGGTTAAGCGTTTGGAGCGAATTTCTCCAGAGATATGTAGAGTTCTGAGGTTGGCGAGTAAACATTTTAGCGGTGTGGACCAGGGTTGGTCGGCCCTGGAGGCAGCTGCCCCCATGGCGACTATGAAACAAAGGTCCTGGACCAATCGTTAGTGGGACTGGGTGTGGTCTGGTCAGGCATCCCCGAATGGGCAGTCAACCCAGCGAGGTGAGGAGAGGGCCACTCAGCCAAGACAGACGTCTCTGAGTTGACTGGCCCCGAGGAATAGCAGGCCTGGCCTGCGGAGGAGGGGTCCGGACGCGGCCATGATTTAAAGGGACCAAGACACCCTAGGAATATTTGCCGTGGGAGCAATGCCCCCTAGAGCCCGACTGATGGAACTTACCCCTTATCCTGCCAGATGGTTGAAAGGTCCCGGAGGGGTGACGGGGTGACCTGGTCCGACGCAGGCCAGACCTGAGGGGGGCCGCAAATCCCGGTCGTCGCAGGACGGGCCCTCACCTCGAGCCCCACGTTGGGCACCAAATGTTAGGTAAAAGAACAGGACACCAAAAAAGAGTGTCTAACAGGCTTTAATGGGGAAGCGCTCCCGGGCGGGGTTCCCGGACCCTAACAAGGCAGGTCGAGGAAGTCTGTGCTGGACTGTGCTGGGGAGTGGTTTATATTCGTTTGTTGCAGGGGATGGTCAGGCTAAATCCCCCAAAAAAGTTAGGTTAGTGAACGGGGGTTCAGATAGGTCGCCAGGCCGAGGCGTCGCATGCTGACAAGTCCTTCTACATGGCTGGGGCAGGGCGGCTTTAGTTGGCGAAGTGTGCTGTCATTGGTCCCTGGGATCTGGGAGGATCCTTCCGTTAGGGACATCCCCCAACGGCGGGAGAGAGGAGGGGCAGCCCATCATGGCCCCGGGGTCCAGCCTTACGCTCCCCTTGTTCATGAGTCTTCTTATTTATATTTGTTGTTGTTTAGTTGCTAAGTCATGTCCAACTCTTCTGTGCACCATGGACTGTAGCCCTCCAGGCTTCTCTGTCCTTGGGATTTTCCAGGTAAGAATACTGGAGTGGGTTCCCATTTCCTTCTCCAAGGTATGTTCCTGACCCAGGGATGGAACCTATGTCTGGTGCATTGCAGGTGGATTCTTTACTGCTGAGCCATCAGGGAAGCCAAAGTATTACAGATATAATAGCCAATAACCAGTTATTAAATGACCCCTTCTTCAAATAATTATATGCTAGTGATTAGCATGAAGGAGACCAAGTTACTGACATGAAAGAGTGGTTATTGTAGGTTTGGCCTCAAGAATTAAACATATAAGAAACATCTTATGCATATACCACTAAACCAAATCACCATTTCAGAAAGCTCTGGTCCTAACAAAGTTCCATGCCTATAACTTCATCCATTCTCCTGTTGTCAGCAGACTTCCCGTTTATATAATTTTTCATTAATTATTTCACTCAAAAATCCTGTATTAAAACCTTCTATCTGCTCACAACTAAGATAAGCCACTGGAGATAACGAACTAATTACATCAGTTACTCAATCTAATTGGGAAATCAAATATATAACAATGCCATGGGCCAAGAAAAAAGATGGAATGGCTGCAGTGGTTTGGCAATGGGATGTCAGAGGAGTTTCACAAAGAAGCTGTCTTTTAAGCTGTGTTATAAAGAGCAGAATTTTTCCAGTTGGGAAGTGTCATCTGTAATGTTTACATAACGTTTTCTCATTCATAAAATTTGTATAAGAGCATGGGTTTGGGTGATACTTGGTCTTTAGATACTTGACAAGATAAGGCATTGATGGCAGATGCTTTTTCACAATGATAAACAAATTTGTTAATTTTTAAAATATTTCAGCACTCTCATTTAGTTCCAAAATGTACTGATACCATATTATCAGTGCAGAAGTCAGAATGGAGTAAAGTGGGAGAGAGAAAGGATGTGAAAATCCTTAAAACTTAGAATACCCACCATATATTCCTAATAGTACTTCACCTATCAGTCAAGGTTAAATAGAAAACAAATTACATGGTCCATAGGGTTCATAAGATAAAAAATCAGTTCTCTTGCTCATCATTCACTTCATTTAATCAGACATTCAGCAACTCATCTCCGACTCTTTGCAAGCCCATGAATTGCAGCATGCCAGGCCTCCCTGTCCATCACCAACTCCCAGAGTTCACTCAAACTCATGTCCATCGAGTTGGTGATGCCATCCAGCCATCTCATCCTCTGTCGTCCCCTTCTCCTCTTGCCCCCAATCCCTCCCAGCATCAGAGTCTTTTACAGTGAGTCAACTCTTCGCATGAGGTGGCCAAAGTATTGGAGTTTCAGCTTCAGCATCAGTCCCTCCAATGAACACCCAGGACTGATCTCCTTTAGGATTGACTGGTTGGATCTCCTTGCAGTCCAAGGGACTCTCAAGAGTCTTCTCCAACACCACAGTTCAAAAGCATCAATCCTTCGGCACTCAGCTTTCTTCACAGTCCAACTCTCACATCCATATACATGACCACTGGAAAAACCATAGCCTTGACTAGATGGACCTTAAGTGCCCATTAAATTGTAAGCCCTGCATAAGGTCACTGAGGTCAGGGCGCTTCCACACTGGTGTGAAAAACACAGAGCAAAGAAAGCAACTCCAGTGCAGGCAATGAGGCTATGGCAGGGGCAAGTGGATTAGCATAGAGGGGCAGAGCAGAGGAGGGACCTCTAATGCAGCCTTATGGAATCAGAAAACTTCCCATAGCAGATGATTCTGAGCTTCATGTTGAGTAAGGTCAAGGACAGACCAGGCAGTTAAATTGGAATGTTCCAACTGCAAGGAAACAAAAGCCCTGTGCAGATGGTTAGTCTGGTGGGAGTAAATAGCTCCCACTGGACAGTGGGAGCTGAAAATGAACCTAAAGAGAGGTTCATTTTTGGAATGATGTAATTAATATGGGAGGCAAAGAGAGAAGTGAGAACTATATGATCGTTTTATATGATCTTTTTGGTCAGTCCACAAAGTTTGGGTCTAAGTTAGAGGACTAGAAGAGAATAAAGATTTGGACTTAGTTTTAAGTGGGCTTTGCTTGAGTTTGCTGAAGAATTAGCGTAGAAAACAGTGCAAAAGATACAGAGTCAATGAATGCAGCTCTAAGGTGGCCCCTTAGTTCCTCAGGAATGTATCCCAAATGTTCAGAGGATATGGAAGAAGAGAGCCTTCAGTAGAGAGGAGCCCCAAAACTTGGCCCACATCAATATCCAAGGACACTTCCACCACGTGTGCCCTGGCTTTATAATCTTAAATGGTTTCTTCTCATGTTAGCGTTAGAGCAGGCTTAACATTGTCTGGCTCCCAGTGTTGGAAATCAGAACTGAAGTCATAGCAAATCTGTTGGTTGAACAGAGATAGAGATTTGAGTTGTTTAGAAGGAAAACATCAATAAGATCAGGTGATGGGTTGTGCTAGGGGATGAGCAAGAAAATAGTCACTCATGGTACTGAGTATCATTTTATTTCTAATTTAGGAGAAATGGGGGAGAAAGAGCTTACATCAACTGAACACTGTCCATATGCCACCTGTTTACATAATTTATTTAAGTCTCATAACCCCTCTCTGAAGTGGACAGTATTATCCTCATAGTAGAGTTAAAGAGCAAGACTTTAGAGGGGCTGTGATCACAGTAAATAATAGAGGCAGGACATGAATGGGGGTCAGGGTCAGTTTCTCTGGAAAGCCGTGTCTACATTTTGATTTCTTCTCAAAAGACAACCTTCCAGTATATCTATACTCAACTTCCCTGAAAAAAATATGGCCTCTTGTAGTAACCAGAAAATAATATTCCTTTCACTGTACTGTACTGGTGACTTTATTTTTTAAGTTCAAGAGATAGCTCTTATTTATCAGCTATTCCAGTATAACAAGTTCATCCAACAGAACATGTCAGCTCTCTCTCTGTGTAGCCTGAGCTAATGTGGAGCTTTCTGCCAAGGAGCTAGTTCTTTGCCATGGTTTTAGAAATAGAAGAGTATTTTTGATGTTTTGAAATAGTTAAGCATGTTGGAGATAGGAGTGTGACTTTTCCTTTATCTCCATATTGCTATTTGCAAGATAGTGATAACCTTTTGGAAAGTAATGAATATTTCTGTAGATTTATATCTTAGAGTGTACTTTTCTGGGATTAAGAGGAAAAAAGACCTCATATTCCATGTGACTGAGGAAGGAGAGAATTAAATGTAGAGAGCATTGTTTCTCTTTTTGTTTCTTCAGCCATGACACCTGTGAAAATTAATGAAGGTGATATGTCCAAGTGCGTTTCTTCTAAGGATCAGAAACAAATTCAATCAACAAATGAGAAAAAATATAAAAAGGAAAGGAATATATAAAGTGAATAGTTTGAAATTATAAAATCATGCTCCAATTGCTAATAAATTTCAATACATAGGAATTAACATTTAATGAAGGATTATTAAAATTGACACAGCAAGAAATAGAAAACCTAAGCAAACTGTAACTGTGAAACAAAACCAACATAATTTACGTGTTGCTTCTAAAGAAGGTTCTAGTCTCCGTGATTTTTTTGGTAAACTATTTCAGTGGATAAATAGCTAATTGTCATGTTGGGTTCCAGAGCCTGAATCTTATCTTTAACTCATGTTCTAAACAACCCCTTTATTCTCCTGCCACATGCATACCTTTCCCCAAACTTGCTCAGCTTCCTGTTTCAGTATCAGATCCACCTATGGCCCAAGCCAGATGTCTTCGTCATCTCATCCCTTAGTCTCTCCACCTAACCTCATTACAATCCTATTGCTTTTAATTCTTTCTCGATATGGTTTTTGAATCTAAACTCTTTAATTCTTCCTGCTACTCAACTTGATTCAATCCCACTTCATCCCTGACATCTCTCTTTAGAACTATTTTAACGACCTTCCATCTGATACTGATAACACCAGTGCCCACTGGCTCCCTACTGTAGCCCAAAGGTAATGGATGTCTTCTAGAGAAGTTAATTCTGTTACACTTTTTAAAACTTTGGGGGGCTTACCATTGTCTGGGCATGGTTCAAGGGTAACAGAGTGATCTGCTGAGAATTTAGTGCAACATAGTTGGACAAATCAACCAAGCTACTTTCCATTAGAAAAAGTATAGTACTCTGTTTTGGTGAGGGAAGATTCTGTTGCCATTCTAAATGCATTTCTAAATGGCTATTATATTTCTTGATATTGTAGGAAAAGCAGACTCTTCTGTGATTTGGACCCTACTAAAACAGGTTTTCTGCATTTTCCCAGGAGCCATGAGGACCCATTGTCAGGGAAAGGGGAAGGGAAAGAAAGACTTGTTCTTGTTCTGGGTTGGGGGATTTTGCCCCCCTGGAGTGGGCAGGGACTGGAATGGCAGTTCTAGAGATACTAGACTAAGGAGTAAGGACAAGAGGGGTGTGCAGATGGAATTGTTGCAAACTAGGGAATCAGAAATCCTCTGCCAAATAACCTATGAACAGAAAGTTTGAGGCTGGGATGGCTGTGGGACTGCTGGGCTAGGGTAGAAGGTGGGGAGTGGATGGATCAGGGATGAGGGTGGAAGGCAGGGGTGGGAGTGGAAGGTGGGGAGCAGGGTGGAAAACAAGGAATAGAGTGGATATTGAGCATTTGGCTGCAAGGCTTGAGGGCCTAGTCAAGGTGTCAGTGGCTTGGGTTTGGCCTACAGAGCTGTTCACGTCTGGAACTTGGGCAAACCAGCACCTGAAGAAGCCAGTCATCAGTGTAGATCAAAGAGCTGAAGCAGCCCTTCCTTAATTTTCTGAGCGACTACATAAACCCAAGAAACTAAGGGCACTAGCTGCCAACAGAGCACCCCCCACCTGCCCCCTTTTTTTTTTTAAACTACAGTCATTGAACTACTGAGATTGATTCCCCCCCATCGCCTCCCCCGCTGCCCAGAAGCCATAGAGCACAGTACGCCCTGACAGTCTTACCTGAAGAATCAAGTCACGCCTAGAGAGGCAAACCAGAGAGAAGAAAAGGCAGAGACAGAATTCGGATGACACTCTTCTGAGTCCCTGATTACACAAACGAGTCCAGGGACTCATCTGTCTTCCTGGACTGCTTTTCCTGTTAGTATGCTTTGGGTTCTATTCCTACCACTAAAGATGATGATAATACCGATAGAAAACACTCAGCAATGTGGAAGAATGGTCATTATCTGAATTCACAGCTGAGAGGAGATGGAAATAAGTGTACTCTTTCAGGCATGGGTAAAGGATAAAGGGAACCATAAAGAAGGGAGGGTTATACTGAAAAGCTGTGTTTGTGAAGGGGAGGAATTTCTCTCAGAACAGAGACTGGCAGGAACAATTATATTTTAACAAACACTCGAGGTGATTCCAATACACACTGAAGTTTGAGAACCACTGTTCTCAATATAATAATACACCTGTTTCAGCACATAATACACCTGTTATTCCCTACTGTCAAATCTCTGAAAAACATCGTGTGACGTTTACGTCAACAGTGTTAATTCACAGGTGCATAGACAGTAAACAAAGGATTATCTTTATTGATGGAACAGCCATAGAAAAAGACTTCCTGAAAGAGACAGGTCATACTTCTGAATTTAGTACCATGTAACTAATAGGAGATGCTTATTAAAATCAACAGATTTTAAAATTCAGAAAAAAAAACACCTAACTTCCATTCTTCACAATTCACTGTTTCCCAGAAGGAAGAGTGAATGCAAGACTTTCATCCATAAAAGCAGCCTTTCACAATCCACGAACCTTTCTTGGAGTGTAACTTTCCATCCTACCACTCTCCACCCCAATTCCCAAATAGTCATTGCCATCTTTTAAACGTCTTGACTAGTAACACTCCTAGGAAACTCAAAGGAGTTTTCATGGCTTAAGCAAAAATGTGTGCTTGAAAAAGTAACCTGTGTTATATTGGTCATACAGATGAACTCCTAAAACTTGCTCCTTTTCAAATTGTGATGACCTCCTTTTAAAATGGCTTACTTGGGACTTAATTTTATTTAGAATGTAAAAGAGTAAATACAATCATACCTTATAGCAGTAGTTGTTATACGCCTTATGTGTACTATATATAAATCAAAACATGCTGTCTGCTTACGTTTAAAGTTTGTCTGTTATTAGATAGGAACTGGATATGAAATTATCTAGAAACGCAATTAACGTTTCTAGAATAAAACCTCCACAATTCTTTACCTTCAAAGCTTATTTAGCAGTATTCTAATGAAATTCTGACAAATATTGAGTCTGAGGTGTCTGTTTTTGCATTTCACATGGGTCAGAAAAGTAAATTTCTTTTTTATTTGTAGTTTTGGATGGAATATCTTGCTAACTGGCATTCATATGATAGAAAAGAGGAACAGAGAATATGTGTAAACTATTATTTGGGGGAATGAGCTCCTGATCTGGGGACCACAGCCACAAGTAAGGCTGCAGGAGACAAAAAATTCAGACATATTCACATTTGCCTCTGAAATAGTAGTAACCTTGTCCAACACAAAATTCAGTGGTAGTTCCAACAGGGAAAAAATGGGCTGAAGTTCTCCTTAATGCTGCCATTTAACCCAGCCTACCTTAAACTCCTTTGCCACAGGTAAAATAGGTCTATGACCATTGCTTCCCTATAAAAAGCAAGGAGACTGAGCTCTTCAGGTATCTTAGTAGTCCCCCCCACCCCCCACCCCTGCCAAAAGTATGTGTGATTGGTTAATCCATGAACACCTTTTATGTACCTACTTATCTGAACTAGCTAAACAGTACTTTCTGATGTGTGTATCCTAAGACTTGTGCTATTTTAACCATTATTTTGATGTTTTAACTACTTGTTTACCCAAGCAGTTAAACATCAAACTATCATCTATTTCCTCTAATCCTATAAACATCCTGTTGATACACACATACATACGCATCCTGTTGATGCATATCAAAGCATTTATCTTTTATTCCCCAAATAAAAACAAAAAACTCTGCTGGCTCAAAGACTTAATTACATTCCTGTTTTGAAAACCACTGGATGCTCTGATAGTAAATGTCACAATCATAGCTGCCTTTGAATTCTCTCTTAACCCTCCCTCCTATTCCACAAAGAAGTGAGTAAACTTGAATAGCAGCTTTTTGAGGAATAAGCTTAAAGCAAAGATCATACAATGGACACTTACATTTGTTTCAGATCTATTAGGTAGCTTGTGGCCAGTATACACTTGTAACTGTAATTTGTATTACCTGAGCACAAACTTCCTGGGCAGGTAAGTATGAGTACTTTGGAAATGACCATTCCAAACCAGTAATTAAGTTATGGATCAGGCAGCAGTGACTGCATAATGGTGATATGTGTGAAGATGAAAGATCTGTGTTCTAGACCAGTATCCTTTGTTGATTTATCACATGATCTTGGGAAACTCGCTACAATTCTCCAAGCTACTTTCTCAAGAGTAGAAGAGAGAGCAACAGCTATCCTGCACATATAATACACCTACTGTAATGTTCAAATGGTAAAGGGAAAATGCTTTGTAAAACTGTAAATTAGCTTTGTCAAAAACCTTAGCAAGAAATGAATCAGATTATACTCAGGGACTGTGAATCCATTTCTACTTTCTTCACTCATAAACACATGATTTAACCAAAAGACAAATAAAGCAGAATTAGAAAAGTTAAATGACTTACAAAATATCAAAATGAGCTGTGTCTGATATAGCTCAATCTGTCAAGAAAATTAGTGATTACTCCAAAGGTTTAAGGATAGCGAACAACTTTAAACAACTTTTCCAAACAATGAATATTAGGGTAAAAGCCATTTTAAAAAACTCAAGACATCCATGAAATAAGTTATATAAATGAGGTAAAAATCACAGAGTTGATATAGATTTATAAAATGGATAAAATGAATA
Organism: Redunca redunca; assembly: GCA_006410935.1. Lineage (NCBI taxonomy): Eukaryota > Metazoa > Chordata > Mammalia > Artiodactyla > Bovidae > Redunca > Redunca redunca. The sequence goes on from SJYQ01000372.1 coordinate 526,598, forward strand.
GACATTAAATTGTTTTAATGAATCCACTTCCTTTATTGCAGTAACCTCTGTACAAAGCAGCAACTGCAATACTCAACGTTAAAACATTAGAAAAGCATTTGTGTGACAGTTATAGTACAGTATTATCAAAATATTACATTTTCAAACTTAGTAAACATCCACCAGAGCTCAAATCTTTAAATTATTTTTCCATAGTCTTTAAAAATATGTAATGTCAGAAAGCATAAAAAAAGAATGTAAAAGGAAACCTAAGATACAAATGAAATAATGTGACAAATAAATATGTGATTTAATTAACTGTTAATAATCAGCTTAACACCACCATTCTTTAAACCCACTGAATTTTTACCTAGAGAAATAATGAACGGTTATATCCCATTGCATAACTATTTATTTCCAAGTTATCACCAATGATTAGAACTTAAAATTTTTGGCATTAAAACAATCATATTCAGCATAAATAAAATAGAGTAGAATAGCTTCAACATTAGCTAACATTTCTAGGAATTAATTGTTAAAATTTATCAGAGCACAAAAACAACCTTGAAAAATTTGACCTGGTATCTAGTGTTAAGTAAAAGTAATGCATTTCTTTTTAAGTGAAAAGCTTCTTACATTATTTCACAGACAATATTACCCTCCCCCATTATGTATATTTAGATATATTTTATGTACTTTATACACATATGTATGATGCATGACATTTGGTTCCTGCAGTACAGATCACAACGAGGTTTTCCTGAATGGGAAAAACTTAAAAAAAGAAAAAGTAAGTGTACCTGTGCACATTTCAAGATAGCAGCACTCAGTTATGCCCTATTATCCATTTAAAAAGTTGAGACATGATATTGTTTACTGAATATGACATTTTTACTGTCTTTCCTCTTAAACACTACAAAACCTCCAAAAAATGGTACAATGGTGTGAGTTATAACATAGGAAAAAGTTTTTAGGAAAACAATTACCTCATTCTCTTAGCATTCTGAATTTAAAATTACTATCAGATCTCTGTTATGATATTAACTTAGTTCATACTCATGCAGCAAAGATATTGCACTACTGAACAACAGTAGTAATTTTATAGATTTTTACCGAGATTCATGAACACCTACATAAATTCTTCACCAGTAAAACTTATACCAGTGAATACACTGAAGAGTACTTTAGATGAAACATTCTCCATTTCCTAATCGAATGATAACTGTGTGAAGTTACATGCCCTTCCAGTGATCACATTTGTTCTCCATGAAACCTGTCTTTCAATCTGTGAACTCATAAACAAAAAATTTAATATGATAAATCTTAACACTTTAAAATGCAAAAACCCATTGTGTCATTATAAATACACATATGCATATGTGTATGCATACACATATATACACACACACATACAGACATGTAGACATACAATCCCTTGAAATGTTTCTAGGAAATCCTTCCTTGAATAAAAAACAAAAAACTTCACATTAATAATTGCATATAAAGCTTTTAGTAACAGTACATACGCACTGTCCAAATTGTACTAGTACACTATGATGTCAAAACAGACTTTTCAAAAGCACAAACTGGCAGTTTTTCTTAACACAAAAGTTTTAAAGTATTAAGAATGGATTAAATTTAAATGTCCAGAATAATCTGTTCAAACCTGAGTATATTAATTAAGACTATGTACTTGACAGTTGAATGAATTAAGCCTAAAAACATTTCACTAAGAAACCAGTGGTCCATTTAACCATTTGATGAAACATTAAATATTTTAATGATTTAAAAAAGGATGATATAGTGATATTCTATATATTTATGGAAAATATTCTATTAAATGACAATGGTTTGTCTAATTTTAACCGGGAAATCTTTTAGCATTTTGTAAAAGTCCCTCAGATTGGAGGAAAACTCGAAATTAGGACAGATCTTTCTTCTAATAAATATAAATGATCTTAAAGATTTTCTTTAAAGAATGACAATATGTGATTTTTCAGGATGGTATATAGAAGTACTGGATAAATCTTCAACCTCCCCTAAGGATTCAAATAATAATAATCAAAAAAGATATAAATAACAGCCAATTAGAGGTTTTAAAGAAAAGGTTTATTGGGCTTTTTCCCCCCTAGATCTACATTTATACATCCTAATGCAAACCTAACCTTGGGGTCGCTTTTCGGTTCTCATTTTTTCCCTTGCATTTTCATTAACTAGCCCTAATTCTCGCCTTTAATAGCTAACAAACACATTTACAAAAGTAATAGAAAACATACAGTACTCAACACTAATTGGTCAATGGAAAAAGAAAAGCAGTGTCCATTTTAAGGTGGGAAAGATTAGAAATAAAAATAGCGGAAGGCAAAGTTTGACATTCTACAAATTTATAAAAGAGGATATATGGATGAAATTTGGTTAATTTCAGAAGGCACCTAAAGGCTAAAGGCTTTTTGTACTCCTTTCATCAATCAAAAAATAACACACTTTTATTGCTATTCAAGTAGCAAAGGAAAAACTTTACTCTCACAAGCTTCAGTCCAACAAGGAATCATCATTCACTAAGACTGAAATACGGAATTGACTAAAACTGAAGTCTCCATACATATATCAATGGAGCAACTTCCCTGTGTGCTTTCAAATTAATGAAATAGTGAAAAAAAGTCACAGTTCGCCATTGTGATGTTGAAGATTTCAGTGATAGTTACTTCACTAGGCACTGAAGTACCGTCTGGAAGGCTGTCCACTGTGCAGATAAAACACTTAAGAATAGAAGGTAAGGACACTCTGATGATTTCCACGGACTAGGAGAATTGGTGGCAGGTCCTTGGAAAGAGCTTCTAACCATGCCATGTAGAGAGCACTAGACACAGCACCTTTTCGTGCAACTGGGAGACTCCTGGTATCAAAAAACAACAGGAAATTAAACAATGTATTTAAGCTAAGAATAAAATAATAAAAATGGTAAGTCACTGTAATAGTAACTAAAAATTACTATAATTACAGTATATGCTGTAACAACTACTATACCATATATTCCTATTTTTTTTTCAAGTTTGAACAAAGTATTTCTTACAATATATCTTAAGAACAGCAAATTTTTGTTGTTCAGTCGCTCAGTCGTGTCTGACTCTTTGTGACCCCATGTACTGCTTCCTTGTCCTTCACCAACTCCTGGAGCTTGCTCAAACTTGTATCCATTGAATCAGGGATGCCATCCAACCATCTCATCCTCTGTCATCCCCTTCTCCTCCCACCTTCAATCTTTCCCAGTACCAAGGTCTTTTCTAGTGAGTCAGTTCTTTGTATCAGGTGGCCAAAGTATCGGAGTTTCAGCTTCACCATCAGGCCTTCCAATGAATATTCCGGATTGATTTCCTTTAGGATGGACTGATTTGATCTTCTTGCAGGCCAAAGGACTCTCAAGAGTCTTCTCCAACACCACAGTTCAAAAGCATCAATTCTTCGGTGCTCAGCCTTCTTTATGGTCCAACTCTCACATCCATACATGACTACTGGAAAAACCATAGCTTTGACTATATGGACCTTTGCCGGCAAAGTAATGTCTGCTTTTTAATATGCTGTGTAGGTTAGTCATAGCTTTTCTTCCAAAGAGCAAGCATCTTTTAATTTCATGGCTGCAGTCACCATCTGCAGTGATTTTGGAGCCCAAGAAAATGATATCTGTCAAGGTTACCATTGTTTCCCCATCTATTTCTCATGAAGTGATGGGACTGGATGCCATGATCTTAGTTTTTTGAATGTTGAGTTTTAAGCCAACTTTTTCACTCTCCTTTTTCACTTTCATCAAGAGGCTCTTTAGTTCCTTTTCACTTTCTGCCATAAGGGTGGTGTCATCTGCATATCTGATGTTATTGATATTTCTCCTGGCAATCTTGATTCCAGTTTGTGCTTCATCCAGCCTGGCATTTCACATGATGTACTCTGCATACAAGTTAATTTTCTTGCCTTTTTTATGATCCAGTGGATGTAGGCAATTTGATCTCTGGTTCCTCTGCCTTTTCTAAATCCAGCTTGAACACCTGGAAGTTCTTGGTTCACATACTGTTGAAGCCTAACTTGGAGAATTTTGAGCATTACTTTGCTAGTATGTGAAATAAGTGCAATTGTGTGGTAGTTTGAACATTCTTTGGCACTGCCTTTCTTTGGGACTGGAATGAAAACTGACCTTTTCCAGTCCTGTGGCCACTGCTGAGTTAGTATCTAAAATTAAACCTCAAATCGCCCCTTAAAATTGTTTTAGGAGAAAGGGATATTTCTATCTGAACTTTGGTAGTGGTAACTACATACAGATGAATGCAATTCAAACATAATTAATTCTACATATTAATGTTCAATTTCTTGTACCTATCTCTGAGCTTTCATTTTCATTTGTAGGTAGTGGAAGTATGTCCAGTTGCTCCATAGAGTGTTTTTTCTCTAGACTTCTATGTTTTAGTGACTTCCATTACAGATACTTGATTGCCATTAACAAAATTTGAAATTTTCTGGTGTAGTCAAATTTCCTGGTTGTTAGTCAAAATTTGGTGTTACTTAGTTTCATAATTTGACATGTTTCCAGAGATCTGAGCCTTTTTTACCTATATAAGGACCAGGCTCCAGGACTTAGAAAGTTTGGGTTCAAGAAAGATCTAGGTAACCTGGTTTAGTCAAAGAAAAGCCAGAGTGAGCATATTCAATGCAAAGACATTGTGTCTATATGACATTTTGTACGTGGGAACTTGGGAGTGGGAATTCAGATAGGAACCATATTCTAAATTTAATCCTCAACCTAACTTGATAGAATTATTTCTATGAAGAAACTGTCTAGGAACCAAATTTTAACTTGCAGCCCTGTTACCCAACAAATGTTGATGGTTATGCTGTGGTATTTCCAAAGTTAAGGAATTTTTTAAAAGTGGGAAAAAACATAAAGGAAAAAAATCCCAGAATATGCTATTATGATAAGGAATTATTTAGATTTATACAAGCTTAAGGTTAATATTTTTGTTTATCTTTCCTATCTTAAATGATTTCTTTATATGCTTAAAGCAAGGTGTATTAAAAATGTTTGTTTTTCTCTCATAACCACTAAGTTATTATGGTTATAGATATATTTTTGGTAGAAGAAATGAATCCTAATTGAATTATCATAAAATGAATACCCAAGAAAATCTTAGTATAGGTATTACTTACATGACAATGATATTAGCTGTGTTTGAATGTTCCTTTAATAATTCATTTAACCTGATCTGCCGGTATGTCTGTAATGAAACAAAACAGCCATTCTTAGTCCTTTCGAAAACTGGAATTTTCCCTGGCACATAAAGCTATAGATAAAAAGAAACCAAAATCAATTTTGGTATAATAAAAATATCTGTTCCTAAACTTAAAAAAAAAAAAAAAAAAGGCAGTGCTTTGCACTATCCAAATGTAAGTACAACTTAAAGTAGATTTAGTTTACACAACTAGTTCTTTTCATAACCAACTGTAGTTCTTGATATTTATTTTAAGTATTTTTTAAAAAAAACCACAAAGATTAATGAAAAGTAAGCAGGAGAGAAAGAATACCTTGGTCTTATAAAGTTCAAGCTCATTATCTGTTATTCGCCATGGTTCATCTTCTTTCATTTTATCTGCAATATCTTGTTCTTTATCATCTTCATGAAGTCTGTATGGCTCAATCATTTCATCAAAAGCTACAATACTTAAATAAAAAAAATAATACAGACAGTTAAAGTGAAAGTGAAAGTGAAGTCGCTCAGTCGTGTCCGACTCTTTGCGACCACATGGACTATAGCCTATTAGGCTCCTCCATCCATGGGATTTTCCAGACAGTTAACCTATGTTGAATTACTTAACAGTAAGATCTTAAACATTAAATTATAACTTGAAAAGTTAATGTAATTATAACTTCAGAAGTTAGTGTTTTCCAGCTGTTGTGCTCCCTTCTGTACCCTAACTCTGGCAATTTATTTTGAAAATAGCAATCACTGGTTTCTCTAACTGATTAGAAATTTAGAACCATAGTCATAATAAGAGAATTGAAATTTTAACTGCTAATGCAGATTTCCTTGTATCAGTATCTGTTCCTATGCCCGCTTCCCTCAACCTAAATAAATTTCATCACATTAGCCAAAATGATACCCATGAAACATAAGTCAAATTGTGTCACTCCTTTATTCAAAACACTCAATCACTTTCCCAGGTCCATTATCAATGAATAGAAGCAGTGTAAGAAAAGGTACTAGAACATTTTGAAGGGAGGAAAAGGCAGATATTAAACATTTAATTAATTAAGCTCTAGATCCAAAGATACTTAATAGGACAAAAGATGGTAAAAGAACATCAATAGCATTCTAGCCCCCTATGAATGTGAAAACGGTATGTTTCAATATCAGTCTCATACAAAGCTCCTAGTATATATAATTCTATAAGAGAAAAAACAGTCTCCATGACTACAACCTTACAAGGTATGTCTTACTGTTTTCTACTTAAAATGAATTCTTTTTTCCGACTTCATCACATACTCAACATAAAACTGAGAGTAACTGAAATTATGTACAGTAATATAAATACATATAATTTATAACAACTTCCATATACCATTTTCAGTAGACTGTTCCATGAAATCTACTTTTGCTTAACTCTTGTAAATTCTGAATGCAGTATTTATAAGCAGATTCTTAGATTTTTCTTTCTCATTTTGGTAATAAAATAGTGGAAGGTAACACACATGTGGAATAGGGACTGAGTGGTCATAATGAAAAACAATGGAAATTTAAAGAACCACTTAGAATTTCTGTGGCACTAACGATTTTCAGAAATTACTTGTAAATCAGTAATTGAATTTTTCTCTAATTATCGAAAACCCTTTGGACTTACTTCAATATCTGCAATGTCAGTCAGTTATCTGCTAGCTTAAGAAAAAGTTGACTTCACATGTAACTAAAATCAGGCAAAACCCCCAGGTAATTAAGTTAAATGATCTATAACAGTGTCTGAGTAGGTCATCCATAAAAGAATCAGAAATTTATACAAGATAATTTATCTAAGAACTTACTTTTCTTTCTTTGGTTTAGTATTAATATCTCCTAAGACCATGATATCAGAGAAGTCTATCCGGAACTTGCTAAGCAAAGTAGCCATCCTGGAACAAAAGTGAACAGCGCTGATATACGTGAAGGCTGTATACAGAAACATTTTTATTCTATTTAGGGCTGACTACAGGAAAAGTATGTCAGGTGCTGAGCAAAATCCATCAAATTAATTTATACTACTCATTCACAAAGTAGATGTTTAAATTCTCCAGAAACTTGTATTGTATTCTCTTACATTCTCTGAATTTTTCCTTAGTATCCAATGGACAGAGGAAGACAATAATTAAATTTGAATGGCACCTGGTTTTTTAATTTTAATTTGTATTAGTAAGTACATGGACTTCAGTAAAAACTGGTAAACAGTTATTTTTAACAAGTAGAAAGAAACAGGGAAGGCTTATGAGGAAGGTGACAATAAGTACTAGGTTTTAAAGAATGGAGTTATTTTAACACAGAAGGGAGGCTAATGAACTATTTGTAGTAGAGAGATGAGAGCAGGCAAAGAAGTAAAAGTCTGAAATCATATGTATGTTTGGGGTGGTGCAGAAATGTAAACTGAAGTAGAAGGCATATTTGGGGGAACAGGAGATAAAAGACAGAAAGGAAACAAGACAGACTACAAAGGGCCCTGACTGTCGCACAGGCTCTCTATGGTATGTAACAGAGAAGAAGTTAAAATTCCTTGGGGCAGAGGGATCACATGATCAAAGCTTTTCTTTCCAACCGTGAAATTGGGAGCAATATGTACAATATATTATGAAATAGTCAAAATGAGATAGAGGGTGCTTAGAGAAGCACTGAAACCAGAACTAGAATTGTGTGACAGGACAGACAGAAATGAGAGAATGGACAATGCCATTATGCATTTCTGTTGTCTAGAAGTCTGAAAAGTATAATACATATATGGATATGTAACTTTTGTGCACTTTTTACCCTGCTAATTTTTTTTTTCATAAAAGGCTGAGTAATGCTTCTATGCTGCAAGTATTTAAAGATGTTCTAAAATGTTAGCATATTAAAAATATTACATGTGAGTAAAACCAAGAATCTAAACTTGAACATTAAGACTAAATGAAAGAGAATGAAGTTTTATTTTAGACTCTTCGGCTTCACTAGAGAACAGAGCAACATTACTGACATTTTCTGTACTGTCTAATTGTTACCCTACCAAACCGATATTGAAATAATGAAATACTATTAGATAAAAGCTCATCAGTTTAAAACAGACTTACGCTCTTCGGTCATGGTCTATTCTATTTATTTTTCCACCAATGAATACTCTGATCTTACAATCTTTCCACTTTTTCTTGGTAGTCAGAAGATAAGGTATCAATAAAGTCAAACCTAAGTCATAAAAATATAACAGATCATTTATATTTAACATTGATTTCTCAATTAAAAACTTTTAATTCAAGTTAGCTGCTAAAAACTCCTTTACCACACCTCAATATAAAACAAACATTTTCTTTCTGTCTTGCCTCTAATGATTCAGTCAAAAATCCACTTGGTAGACCTGAATAAGGAGGGAGGTCCAGTGAAGACAAGGCCCATGTCATGAAAGCAAAAAATGAGGTACTGGCCTTGTAGGGAGATTTGTTACATCAGGACTCAGAAAAAGAATGTTCACTGAAGCTAATGGGAGTCATGTTTCAAAGCATGAAAAGGGAGAAGCTGGAGCAAACCCTAAAGTGTTGGCAATGGAAGTGGTTTCAATCTACACATATACATACAAGTAAGTGCTGTGTGTGTTTCCTACATCTGTCCACTGAGAGGGCATGGGGGCAGTGACACTCTAGTAGAAATGGGCATATCTAAGGCTCTGACCTATGTTTCTAAATACTGTTCTTCACTGAAAGGAATCAAGGCTCTTTGGATAAACGGCCATTCAAGTGCTGTTGCAGGTGAAATACAAAATTGAGCCTGGGACATCATATTTTATCATAAAATAAAGAATGATCAGGACATAACAAATGGACACAGAAGTTAGCCTAAAGAGGATACTGCTGGTCAAATCTGGAACATCAAAATAAATTATAAAAATGAAAAATGCTAACCCACTGAATAAAATTGGAGACTGTTAAGTCCACACACATAGAAGTGAAGAGAAAGCTCTTCTTTACAGTTAAACACCAGATAAAACTAATAAGGAAGACATGATGGGATTGGAAAAATCATCATTTGGAAACCACATACACACCACAGCAATAACAGCAAAAATAAATTCAGGCGGAAATATCAATGGATGCTCAAGATGGTGGCAAAAATCACAGCAACAATAGAATATTTACATGGTCTCAAAGAAACTGCCCATGCCCCAAATACCTGTAATTATAAAAGGTGGCAACAATAGCTTTTCAGTATATAAACATAGTGAAAGCCACCTTACTCAAAGGTCAAAGCTACTTTCACCAGTGATGAGACAAATCAACATTATAAGCCACCTGCTGAGATGCAGACAGAAGGCATAGCATCACTCTTGTGATATTTCTACCCAAAATGCATAACTTGAAACTAATTATTATGAATCATTAAACAGCACTTCAAATCAAGTGACATTCTACAAAATGGTCTAATGTTTTTTTAAATTTTTTAAAGTCATGAAGCTCAAGGAAGGGCTGAGCAACTTTCAAACCAAAGGATACTGAAAAGAGATGACAACAAAGTGTGATGCCTGATTTTGGAACTAATCCTAATGCTTTGGGGAATGTTGGCCTAATGGGAATGGGTCAGTGAGTAAAGAGTACACGCTATTTCCTAATACCACCCCCACAACTTCAAAAAATTTAAACTTGTTAAAAAAATAAAAAGTAGGTTATCAACCTTACCTCCATCATCAAAAAGCCACCAGACGTCAATAGTATTCTTTCCCTGTTTTTTCTGAAATTGTGTACTAGCTTCAAGAAGCTTTTGGTCAGCTACGTTTAAAGGCACAGCAGGGCCTTTGGATTCTGAAGGATTAAGCAGAAAAATAAGATATAAGAGAGGTAAATGTTAAAGTATATCTTGCTAAATTCCCACAGTTTCCTAACTTTTGTATATTCAGATGTTTATAATGTAGACAATTATATACATGGCATTTTTCACAACACAATTAATTGCTTGTAATTTAAACATACTTTTAAATGGTTATAGATAAATATATCTATACTCATCCAAACTACCTTGCCTAATTTCTAATATTTTGAAGCATTCTGAATGAAAGAGAATCACAAAAACCAGTAAACAAAATTATAACTGCTAGATTTTGACTTTTGAAAAGCTGTTTTAGGCTGACTGGGCAAAGTAAGTTTATGCCTGTTCCATGAACAGATTTCTTTTGTAATTTGGTTTCTCAATAATTTAAAGCTCAAAAATATTTAAATGTTTTTATCTGTAATATAAAAGAAAGAAGGAAGTGGGAGACATATCAATACAATCATGCAGTTATCACAGTAAAACCTCTCACTGTTTCACTGAAGAAGGAAAAACTCCCTCATCTTTACCTAACTCTTGTCCCCTCAATATGTGAGGCCCAATTCTAAAGCCATATAAGCACAACATCTTTCTGTGAACCATAAAAAGAATGTGGGAACTCCCAGGAAGAGCACCCATTTGCTGCAGGTCTAAAGAACAATTTGTCAATGGAATTCTCATTTATATCGCTAGGAATTAAAAAGGAAGAAAAAAGATCAGCACTGACTGTGAGCAAGCAAATGACCATAATGAAATCCCTATGCCCAATTTTAAAAGCATAAATCCACAGAAAGAAATCTGATCACTTCTGAAGAATGTCTTATCATTCACATTCCATGCTGCCATGATGTATGCAAACATGACGAATGACTTTGCATGATGAAATCATATGGCTACCAAACCACACTGCTCCATAACTCTCACCTCTATCTCCTTCTCATAAAATTCATGTACGTTGACATGACTGTATCTCCCAAACGCAGCAGGACTGTGAGAAATATTGTAATTTTTGAAATGAGAAATATATTAGTATCAAAATTAAGGACTTGGCTGGGTACAACTGATGGTAAAGAATGCAAGTGACACTGTAAATAAACCTATTTCAGTGTCTCTACTTATCATCTAAACCATGCAGTTTAAATTATAAAATTAAAATACTGACTTTCAGGATTTGAATATTCCTGAAATGCTACTATGATTTAAAAGAATTTGTTTTTGATATATCACCTTTTGCTGGGATGATTTACTGCTTTATTTGGACCAGTCATTATTTTTCTAATCTGCATTTAATAAATAACTGTAACATCACCTCACCATGAAAATAAAAACCAAGGTAAAGAAAGAAAATAATAAAATTGGAGTTAAAGAATTAACAGTATGAGAAAAGAGATTAAAATAAAATGATGAAAAATGCCTGCCTTTTTTCAACAGTGGTTGAGTTGGAGTCTTGCCATCCTCTTCCTCATCTAGATTATGTTTAAGAAACACAAAATATAAGTTAATTGCCTTTTTATTAATAAAATAATGAAAATGTAACTAGAACACGTTTATAAGCAAACACAGTATGAAGAAACAGTGTGAAAAATAATTAAGACTGAGGATATTTTTTCTAGACTGAGTGTTCAGGATTGAAAAAGCAAACATGTTAGATTCCTCCAACAGGGCTACTGAGTAACACCCGCCCCGAAATTTTATTCCTGTAAAACTGGCAAAAACTTTAAACTGGCAAACTCGAAATCAGTTGCTATGGCTTATAGAGTAGAAACATGATATCAAAAAATTAATGTTGCAGTCAAATATGCCACTGCATCATTTGCAAATGGCTGCCAAGTAATTTTAGAAGCAGATATTTGGTTTTTGTAAAAATTAATTACCACTTGAAATATTAAGGAATTTGATCAAAGACAAGAGTCTTATGGTTTATATAAAATGCCAGGTTATACAGGAGTGATTTTTCAAATACATAAATTTGTATATACATATATATATGTGTATGTGTGTGTGAGTATATGCATATATGTAGCATATACAGTCCATTTATATTTATATATCTATAAATATTTCCCAAGATTAATACTTTTCTTAACCTATATTTTTTTTCTTAATATAAGCTGTACTATTTGTTTAAGGCACATAAAACTCCCAACTTGGACAGGAAAGAGTACACTACAGTGACGGGCTCTTGAGTCAGACTCCCAGCATTTCAAGAGTACCTCTAAGCCTTTTTCTAGTGGTGTGACCTTGAGCTAATTACTTAACGCCTCACTTTCCTCATTTGTTAAAAGGCTGAACAACACCCACCTCTTAAGGGTTTTACATTGCAAGCAGTAATACGCCGAGCTCAGTGCCCATCATAAAACATGTATTTAGAGGGCACTCTTTTTGTCCCTCTGCACACTGCAGGCCGCAGTGAGATAGACAGACGAGATATAAAAACAGTAACAGAGTGTTTATAATTCTGCAGGCTTTTTATATAAACTTTTCTACATTTTCTATGTAATTCTGAAAATAGCTAAACAGAAAGCTAACAAAATAAAATGTATGCTGTTTTTGAATGCTACTTTTTATGCATATTATGGAATAAGAAACATTTCAATTATTACATCTAATTTTATAATATTAAATAAACTGTTCTTATAAAGCAGATGTTTGATATTATCTATCTTTGATAGTAATAAAAAACATAACTATGGACATTCTATATTCATTTCAAAGAGCTCAGAAATGTGAAGAAAATATGACACTTAAAAGTGATTTAAACTAATTTTAAGGGCATTTACATTTTTAAAAGAAAAAGATGAGCAGAAATGTACTGACCTAGTTCCCTACTCTATAAAAATAATGCCTTCATAAGACTGTGACACACATTAATAAGCTACTGCAAGAACAACATCTACTACAGTGTGAGAGGAACAGTAGATGACTGATAAATATTACTTCTCCTGTCATAGCTTTACCTATTAATTCCTAACAGATTCCTATAAAGAAAAGATCTGTTTTGAGGCAAGAGAAAAGGGGAACAACAACAACAAAAAGTAAGAGTAAATGAAAGAATGTATACCATAAACTAAAAATAAATGCAGGAACGTTTAAGTGTTAGCAGAATCAGTTTATAGAATTTTGAGGTGAAATAGAAAAGAAAAAGCCAGCAAAGAACTGATACGGAAAATGGGTCGCAAATGAACTTTCAACTATTACTACGCTAAGCAAACAAATAAGGAGGAAAGAAAAAATAGCATTAATGCTTCTAAATGATCTAGAAGAGATTTCAGAGTTAGGTTATCAAATTTCCATGGTAATCAATTTCAGAAAAAGAATGGTAATTATTTTATATGAATCAAAAGTATGATATGGTTTGATGATTTACAGTGCAGATTTTTCTTGTTGCATGTCAGCTGGGAGTAGGACAGATGGAGATACTAGACTGAACAGAGGTAGGAGAGTGAGGGTGGGAGAGTAAGATTTGGAAGTCATTCCTTTTTCCTTCTCATAGACATGACAGAGATTTATGGAGACTTGGAAGGTTTTTTGGTGGCTTAAATCCTGGCTTAGCCACCAGGGGTATTTATGTCTATAGTTACAACTCAAAGAGTTTGGCAACTAAACATAAATAGCTCATTTCTTGGGAGGAGATTAAACTGATTTTTTATTACACTGTTTTACCTGAACAATACTAGGTACAGTAGATATATAAATATTCTGGGTATTTCAGTATATAAACAAAACCTCAAGATATTAACATATCTTGATTAACCAAAAAAATCACATAAACTAATCTTATAAACCTCATTCCTTTCAGTGTTATCATATGCTATATACACATTACTCCAAAACTACCAAGTTTCTTTGCAAACTCAGCTTTAACCTATGTTTCAAATTAAGTATAAACAAAAACATACAAGAGCATATTAGTATTTAATTAACTAGCATGGTTTCTATTCTATGAGCTATTCAATACCTTAAAAATAATTAATTATTTGGAGCCATTTTTGAAAGGCATAACTTTCACCTGAGCAAGTAGAAATGAACAGTACATATTTGAAAACTAGTTACTTTGTGAGACATGCCATATAATAAAAACCATTTCTTCTAAAACCATTAATAAAATTTCTTGTTTAATAAAAATTACCTTTATGTGTAATGGATTTCTCACTGGATGGTTTAGAAGTATCTAAATCTGATTTTTTACTATACTCCACACTTAGTACCACATCCTTTACACCAGGAGATTTCTCTTGCGACGACAGTAATTCTTCTGTAGACATAAAAGTATTCAAAATATTTTCTAAATCTTTCAATCAAAGAGGGTATCATGGTGTAACATCAATTTAATGACAATTTGAAGCACAGTTTATTATGAGATAATGGTGAGTTCATAATAAATTATTTCTTATAGAAAGGAATGTGATAATCCATTTTGAAATGACCATTCAACTAAATTATATTCGGCCACAACTGTCAAACATTTTAATTAGGTGACGAGGGAGAAATCAGTAATGACTGAGTTTTACAGAACATAATATGGCAGACAAAAGAATGATGTATAAAATGTGAATCAACTCTAATTTCAAAGTCATTTACACATGTAAAAAAATGCAGAATGTGACAAATGTTGATATACATATACGATGAGAGACAACAGTGAAAAATTATACCCATGACTGTTGCACTAAAACTAAGGGGTAGAGTTTTTTCCTTAGCTCATGGTAAATGTGTTATCTCTTTATTTTTAAAGTACTTTCTTCATTTTCTGCTTTTTAGGAAGGGGTTAGCAAACATTTAGCTTCCACAATAAAAGTATTTATCATAAAGACAAACATGATATGAAATTGACCCTCTATCCATAGTCCTCGTCACTGATATGCATGCATTAAGAGAAATAAAAATGGGAAGTACATAAGCCTAGGTGCCAGCACTGTGTGAAGACGGTGTCTGGCAGCATCTCCTATTTAATCTTCACAATAATCCTCTGAATAAAGATGAGAAAACTGAGGCTCAGAGGCAGCACATCTGGCCTGGCTACAAAACTGCTAAGAGAAAAGGCTGGAAATTATTACAGCATATCTGACTCCACAGCCTGTGCACTTAAGCCACATGCTAAAGCAAATTCCTGCTTCCAAATCTTAATGATGAATAACAAGAGTTTCGAAACAATCCTCATAATGATTATTAACACTTGAATATATAATTTATTAGCCAAACTGATATTTGTGAGAGTGAAAGGGGACACTAGTAATAATTATGCAGAGTTAACAGGTATTCTAAACCAAAATTACTGTGAGAGCAAGAGGGAACGAAAATAGTATTTTGCAAGGCTTACTCCAGAGTAAGAAAATGCATTTTCAGCAGGCCATACTTTTGTGTTACATGGATAAAGACCTCAAAGCATTCCTTTCAGAACTGCACAATACCCTTAAAATGGTGGGGGGGAGTGGGAGGATTAAAATAGTTTAAATACATAAACAGATGACAAAAGTTCATTACATGGCTCTCATCTATTTAGGCTTAGCTAATTTTGATGACCTCGTCAACTAATTGATAAGGGTAAATATTAGGTGTGCAAATTTTCTTAAGCTTATAGTATTTTTTAAATTACCCAAGAAAGCATTAGAGGGTATGGAATTTTCCATAGTTTTTATAAAGTTGGTAAAAATGCTAAGTATACTTTAACAGGTTTTAAGTTTAATGAAAAAAGTTTTTAATGCTTGAAAAATTATACAGCTTGAGAGGAGATTAGGGTGTGAGGGGTTAAAGACTAGGGAAAGAATATGATAGAAGGTATAAAGCAGTTATATAAGAGAGATCTTTGTGGTGATGGAACAGCTCTGTATCTTACATGAAACAAATGTGACAAGTGAGTGAAACCAGAACTACACATGTGCTTGTGTGCACACACGTGTATATAAAAGTTGTGAAATCTGAGTAAGGTATGCAAATTGTCCCAATGTCAATATCCTGGTTTTGATGTTGAACTGAAGATAAAATGGAATATATAAGATGTTACCATTAGGGGAAAGTGGATGAAGTATACACACATTTTTGTGAATCTATAATTATTTCAAAATGAGAAAGTTTAAAAAATATTTATAGGGTCTTCTCTGAAGAAAGAGTCTTTCATTAATAATATGCCTCTATGTACAAAGTACACTTTTCATAAACATGAAAATGTCTAAAATGTTTTCCTCTGATTATTTTATTTATCATGTATTTTTATAAATCTGGCCAAACTACAATCATAGCTAACATTTGTTTCTCTTAAACTTACAATTTGAACTGTATTATATTATATTAATAATTACTAGCTTTTATCCAGATTGGTACAAAGAGAAAATACAAACTCTGATGGTGCCAAACAGATCTTTAAATGACATACAATAAGTATATGACACAGATTAGATGGTAAATATTAAAAGTATTGAAGGACGTTTTTCTAACAAAGTAATTTATATTCTTAAGATATACTTAAGAATATATTAAGATATACATATATCTTATCTCAAACAAGATTTACCTTGTCCTTGAAGATGAGATATATCCAGACCTTCTTGTAGGCGGATAACTACTACTCCATATTGTATATCAAAAGCATCACTGTAACATGAAAAAAATAGCAATTTTTTAAATCACAAAACTTTCAGTCTCCTTCTCTATAAAATGAAGGCAATAGTTGACAATCTCTAAAATTACTTTCAGGTTTAAATATCTGATTTTTTCAAATATGCTTTGAAAATTATAGTTATATCATATGTTACTTTCAAAACCTATACCATTTCCCATCCCCCTTTTGTGTAATACCTCT
>SJYQ01000372.1:546661-583291 GCA_006410935.1 Redunca redunca
TTCTAAATTTTTGTACTTTCATGACTTATCAAAATTTTTGATTTTAGTAAGAAAAAGATGATAGAATATACTTAACCTTTCATAAAAATCATAACAATACAGTGATACTCTAAATTATATATATTTTGATAATAGCCATTAAAACCTGATTAGAAGTCCAAACTGAAGACATGCATTGCTGGCTACAGTTTAGAATTCCATCAACTGTTCTCACAACTTTGTGCAGAGTTGCAATTCAATATGCTTAACAAATATGCCCCCAAATCCAATTAATTTCTTCCTTTATAATATTTTTTTAAAACACTGAAAATCCTATTCCCAAGGCTGGATACATAAAAAGATAAAACAGTTTGCCATTTTAGCCATTTTAAAATGCACAATTCAATGGCATTAATCACATTCACAATGTTGTACAACCAATCCCACTACCTATTTCCAAAAAACTTTCCCATCACCCTGAACAGAAATTCTCTAAACACTAATTCTTTCCTCCATCCAGGCCCTGGCTTATTTCATTTAGCATACTGTCTTCTAGGTTCATCCATGTTACAGCATCTATTAGAACTACTCTCCTTTTTATGGCTGAATAATATTCCACTCTATGTATTTACAATATTTTGTTTATCCATTCATCTTTTGATACATAATTAGGTTGTTTCTACCTTTTGGCTACTGTAATGCTGAAACAAACACTGGCCTAAAAACATCTCTTTGACTCCTGGTTTTTAATTTCTTTGGGTATATGACTAGGAGTAATAAATTGTTGGATATACAGTAATTCCTTGTTTAACCTTTTGAGTAACCACCAAACTGTTTCCCACAGCAGCTGCATCATTTCACACACTCACCAGCAATGCAAATGCTCCAGTTTCTCTACATCCTCAGCAACTTGTTATTTCTTGTTTGTTTACCTAATTACATACAAGCTGCTGCTACTGCTAAGTCGCTTCAGTCGTGTCCAACACTGTGCGACCCCATAGATGGCAGCCCACCAGGCTCCCCCGTCCCTGGGATTCTCCAGGCAAGAACACTGGAGTGGGTTGCCATTTCCTTCTCCAATGTATGAAAGTGAAAAGTGAAAGTGAAGTCGCTCAGTCGTATCCAACTCCTAGTGACCCCACGGACTGCAGCCTACCAGGCTCCTCTGTCCAAGGGATTTTCCAGGCAAGAACTCTGGAGTGGGGTGCCACTGCCTTCTCCGTACATACAAGCTAGTAGTATAAAATGGTATCTCACACTATAGCTTTGATTTTGCATTGCCCAAATGAATAACTAAAGAACCTCTTGATGAAAGTGAAAGAGAATGAAAAAGTTGGCTTAAAGCTCAACATTCAGAAAACAGAGATCATGGCATCCAGTCCCATCAGTTCATGGCAAATAGACAGGGAAACAATGGAAACAGTGGCAGACTTTATTTTCTTGGGCTCCAAAATCACTGCAGATGGTGACTGCAGCCATGAAATTAAAAGACGCTTACTCCTTGGAAGAAAAGTTATGACCAACCTAGACAGCATATTAAAAAGCAGAGACATTACTCTGCCAACAAAGGTCTACTAGTCAAGGCTATGGTTTTTCCAGTGGTCATGTATGGATGTGAGAGTTGGACTATGAAGAAAGCTGAGTGCCAAAGAATTGATGTTTTTGAACTGTGGTGTTGGAGAAGACTCTTGAGAGTCCCTTGGACTGCAAGGAGATCAGTCCTGAGTGTTCACTGGAAGGACTGAAGTTGAACTGAAACTTCAATACTTTGGCCACCTGATGTGAAGAACTGACTTATTTGAAAACACCCTGATGCTGGGAAAGATTGAGGGCAGGAGGAGAAGGGGACGACAGAGGATGAGATGGTCAGATGGCATCACCGACTCAATGAACATGAGTTTGGGTAAACTCTAGGAGTTGGTGATGGACAGGGAACCCTGGTGTGCTGCAGTCCATGGGGTTGCAAAGAGTTGGACACGACTGAGTGACTGAACTGAACTGAATGACTAATGATACTGAGCATTTTTTAATGTGCTCATTAGTTATCTTTACATCTTCTTTGGAGAAATGTTTATTCAAGTTCTTTGGCCCCTTTTAAAGAGAGTTGTCTTTTTGTTTCTTTGGAATTTTATATACATTTTGGATATTAGGACTTATCACATATATGGTGTGAAAAGGTTTTCTTCCATCCTGTAGGCTGCCTTTCTACTTTCTTGATACTGTCCTTGGATGTACAAAAGTTTTTAGCTGTGATGAGGTCAAACTTGTCTACCCTTTGCTTTTGCTGCTTGTGCGTTTGGTGCCATATCTAAGAATATGTTGTCAAATTCAAGACCATGAAGATTTACCTCTATGTTTTCTTCAGAGAGCTTTATGGCTTTACCCTTATCTGTGGATCTTAGATCCATTTTGAATTAAGTTTTTATGTGCTGTGAGGTCACACTTAAGGTTTTATAGGTGATATACCTAAATCATTTTTGGTTGAAGATTAATTCAAGTACTTTTCGAGAGCTGACCATGTGCCACTGTCCTAAAGACTGGGTAACTTGGGAACAAAAGCAATAAGCCTACCCATGTAAAGTTCACAGTCATTTCCAAAATGTTCTATTCATGCACAAATTTCAAAAAAGGTTTTTTTAAACTCAGAATTATAAACAACCATTTACCTTTAGGAAACAGATAAAAATACTTATTTTTGTTTTTTAAAACTAAGTGTTAGGTAGCAAGGTGGCTACTAACTACAGAGCATAATTTTGTTTCACGTTTCTGGTAAGCGAAAACCGAGAAATATCTTCAAGTTTTACAGTTGTTTTTTTTTTTTTTTAAAGAACTAAGCTACAAGATGACTGGTAACTTCTCGATGATATGAAATACTGTCAGAGTTATTCCTTTTCTCATCACAAACTTTTGCACAATCTTATTATAATTAAAAGGTTTTATTTGTATAACATTAAACATCCTGAGGTATTCTGTGCACTTCTGCTTTCAACTTCATTATCACAATAACTTTCTCTTGAATGCCTGAGTAAAGAAATTTCACATCAGTCATCCTAAATCCTTTATAAATTATAATCAAAGTAGCTATTTAGTTACGAGTAATATTTTATGTTTCTATAAAACAGCCTGTATTTTAAAGAAATAACATTACTGAAAATATGTCTTCTCTAGAACAATTTCTTTGGCTCAGAGAAAATAAGTTCTTTGTGAACTTCCATCATTGAAACTGATTTAGCAAAGTGCAATCATCTGAAGCTTATTACAAATATATTTAGTTTCAATCAAGACATTCTCCCTCTATCATTTGTTTGAATTGTTAGCAATGTTTTTTGCATTTCTTCCACCAGAATTTGCTGACAAGAAATGCGTTTAGTTTTTTATAATATTTTTCTTTGTATCCTTGTAACTGTTTTTATTTATTTTTTGGTAACTGTTTTTAGTGAGGCAGAAAGAATAGCTGTTTGCTCAATAGTATGTCTTTGGCTATTAAGTGAAAACATTTCCAAATATCATAGTTATCCAGTTAAATACTGCCCTGAGATTTCTATTACTTTAAGAATCACTGATAAAAATTATAGTTTTGGCTTCACGTTTTGGATGGCTTGTTTTTTAAAGCTTGAGTTAATAGTGATGGTTTAAAATTATAATTTAATTTAATATTATGGCATTTTATATATATGGAAAGGAGCTACAGGAAATGGGTATAATTTAGTTTTAAATATTCTTATTGGCATTATTAAGTTATTTTGACCTACTTATTTTAGAAAATTTTTTTAAAAATTGCTTCTTACCTCAAAATGTAGCTGATGAAGAAGAGAAAAGGTTTCAGAAACACTCAGTATATATTATAGGATAATTCTAGGCTAGTTTTGCCCAGGAAAAAAGGTAATTATAGCTACACTAAGACTGGATGAGATCCATGTGGTTTAAAGATCATCATGATGTAATATGAATTTTGTAAAAACA
The DNA here is from genome assembly GCA_006410935.1 of Redunca redunca. Classification (NCBI taxonomy): domain Eukaryota; kingdom Metazoa; phylum Chordata; class Mammalia; order Artiodactyla; family Bovidae; genus Redunca; species Redunca redunca. The sequence goes on from SJYQ01000372.1 coordinate 550,604, forward strand.
AGAATTTTCTACAAATTTATAATGACTGTTTAAAATTCAGTTCACAATCAAGTGGCTCCTGCCTTTAAAAAAAAGGGGGGGTGGGAATAAAGAAGTTAGCAGTGTTAATGTCTTACTGCCAAAGGGCTCCATAAGCAAGCTATTGGCAGGACTACCTCTTAAAATGATCCAGCAGATGTTGGCAATTTGATCTCTGGGTCCTCTGCCTTTCCTAAAACCAGCTTGAACATCAGGAAGTTCACGGTTCACGTATTGCTGAAGCCTGGCTTAGAGAATTTTGAGCATTACTTTACTACTGTGTGAGATGAGTGCAATTGTGCAGTAGTTGGAGCATTCTTTGACATTGCCTTTCTTTGGGATTGGAAAGAAAACTGACCTTTTCCAGTCCTGTGGCCACTGCTGAGTTTTCCAAATTTGCTGGCATATTGAGTGCAGCACTTTCACAGCATCATCTTTCAGGATTTGAAATAGCTCAACTGGAATTCCATCACCTCTACTAGCTTTGTTCATAGTGATGCTTTCTAAGGCCCACTTGACTTCACATTCCAGGATGTCTGGCTCTAGGTGAGCGATCGTGGACACCATCATGATTATCTGGGTCATGAAGCTCTTTTTTGTACAGTTCTTCTGTTTATTCTTGCCACCTCTTCTTAATATCTTCTGCTTCTGTTTCATCCATATCATTTCTGTCCTTTATCGAGCCCATCTTTGCATGAAATGTTCCCTTGTTATCTCTAATTTTCTTGAAGAGATCTCTAGTCTTCCCCATTCTGTTGTTTTCCTCTATTTCTTTGCATTGATCGCTGAGGAAGGCTTTCTTATCTCTTCTTCCTATTCTTTGGAACTCTCCATTCAGATGCTTATATCTTTCCTTTCCTCCTTTGCTTTTCACTTCTCTTCTTTTCACAGCTATTTGTAAGGCCTCCCCAAACAGTCATTTTGCTCTTTTGCATTTCTTTTCATGGAAAAAGCAAGAGAGTTCCAGAAAAACATCTATTTCTGCTTTATTGACGATGCCAAAGCCTTTGACTGTGTGGATCACAATAAACTGTGGAAAACTCGGAAAGAGATGGGAATACCAGACCACCTGACCTGCCTCTTGAGAAACCTATATGCAGTTAGAACTGGACATGGAACAACAGACTGGATCCAAATAGGAAAAGGAGTATGTCAAGGCTGTTTATTGTCACCCTGCTTATTTAACACATATGCAGAGTACATCATGAAAAACGCTGGGCTGGAAGAAGCACAAGCTGGAATCAAGATTGCCGGGAGAAATATCAATAACCTTAGATATGCAGATGATACCTTATGGCAGAAAGTGAAGAGGAACTAAAAAGCCTCTTGATGAATGTGAAACAGGATAGTGAAAAAGTTGGCTTAAAGCTCAACATTCAGAAAACGAAGATCATGATCCCATCACTTCATGGAAAATAGATGGGGAAACAGTGTCAGACTTTATTTTTTGGGGCTCCAAAATCACTGCAGATGGTGACTGCAGCCATGAAATTAAGACGCTTACTCCTTGGAAGAAAAGTTATGACCAACCTAGACAGCACATTCAAAAGCAGAGACATTACTCTGCCAACAAAAGTCCATCTAGTCAAGGCTATGGTTTTTCCAGTGGTCATGTATGGATGTGAGAGTTGGACTGTGAAGAAAGCTGAGCGCCGAAGAACTGATGCTTTTGAACTGTGGTGTTGGAGAAGACTCTTGAGAGTCCCTTGGACTGCAAGGAGATCCAACCAGTCCATTCTAAAGGAGATCAGCCCTGGGATTTCTTTGGAAGGAATGATGCTAAAGCTGAAATTCCAGTACTTTGGCCACCTGATGTGAAGAGTTGACTCATTGGAAAAGACTCTGATGCTGGGAGGGATTGGGGGCAGAAGAAAAGTGGACAATAGAGGATGAGATGGCTGGATGGCATCACCAACTCGATGGATGTGAGTCTGAGTGAACTCCGGGAGTTGGTGATGGACAGGGAGGCCTGGTGTGCTGCGATTCATGGGGTCGAAAAGAGTCAGACATGACTGAGCAATGGAACTGAACTGAACCTCTTAAAATAGTGAGTCTCTAAATAAATGCTTATGATTATAATTAGTAACCTGATAAATGAAGTGACAAAGAAATGAAAAAGATCAGAATATATAATAAAATGAACCCATATAAAACAGCATCTCTAGAAATTACTGTATAAAGAAATCAATGCACAAACTACTTTGACAAAGATTATAAACCTCCAACAGACATGAAGGCATTTGCCACTTTATGTAATGGGTTTTGAGAAGGTATGAAGTAAAGAGAAATACTCAGTGGCAACTCATACTCATATTTCAGTGATTAGTTCTAAAGAGGCAATTTGTAAGGGTATTTTAAAACAGTTCCTCAGACACTCTGCCACTGCAGTAGACCATTTCCTGAGCATCTTTGTAAAGCGAACAGCATTTGTCAGGTTTATAAGGCAGTCTCAGAGTGATATTGATGCTCCCTTTGCCCACACTGGTGAAACTGACATGACCTGCGGGGATGAGCATGTTAGGTGGAAGAGAATGCTAAGCAGGATAGTTCCTCACTCTTGGCAAATTTACAACACTGTCATATATACTACAAAAACCCCTGAGGGTATGGTGCTCAGATTGTAGTACCTGGACTCTAACGGCAGCAGCATCACCTGAAAAGCTGTTAAAAATGCAAATTATTGGGCTTCACCTGAGACCTACTGAATCACTTAAAGACAGGGCCCAGAAAGCTGTGTTTTAGGAAGTCCAATAAGTGATTCTGATGCAGGCTAAAGTTAAGAAACATTGCTCTAAGTAAGTATTTTCCTTCATTTCCTCTATAACACTTATTAAATATATAAAGTAATTATCAGTGTTCTTATAAATTATACAAAAGTAAGCAAGACTTAAGCACTAGAAACAACCTTATGACGAGGGGTAGCATTCCGTTTGAAATATTTACATATTTCACATACAAAAAGTGAATAAAGTAATAATCACCACTCACTTTAATAAGCTTAATGAATACATATAAGCACACTATGAATCCTTTTCAACATCTCCTTATATTTTTACTGTATATTCCATTATCTAGGCATATATAAGTTTGAATTTTTAAGTTACATACTTTTAAAACTTTATAACCCAGATAGTATGATCACGATGGTATGATCACTCACTAAGAGCCAGACATCCTGGAATGTGAAGTCAAGTGGGCCTTAGGAAGCATCACTATGAACAAAGCTAGTGGAGGTGATGGAATTCCAGTTGAGCTATTTTAAATCCTAAAAGATGATGCTGTGAATGTGCTGCACTCAATATGCCAGCAGATTTGGAAAACTCAGCAATGGCCACAGGACTGGAAAAGGTCAGTTTTATTCCAATCCCACAGAAAGGCAATGCCAAAGAATGCTCAAACTACTGCACAACTGCACTCATCTCACACACTAGTAAAATAATGCTCAAAATTCTCCAAGCCAGGTTTCAACAGTACATCAACTGTAAACTTCCAGATGTTCAAGCTGGGTTTGGAAGAGGAAGAGGAAGCAGAGATCAAATCATCAACATCTGATGGATCACGGAAAAAGAGAGTTCCAGAAAAAACATCTATTTCTGCTTTATTGACTATGCCAAAGCCTTTGACTGCGTGGATCACAACAAACTGTGGAAAATTCTGAAAGAGATGGGAATACCAGAGCACCTGGCCTGCCTCTTGAGAAATCTGTATGCAGGTCAGGAAGCAACAGTTAGAACTGGACATGGAACAGATGGGTTCCAAATTGCGACAGGAGTACATCAAGGCTGTATATTGTCACCCTGCTTATTTAACTTCTATGCAGAGTACATCATGAGAAATGCTGGGCTGGAGGAAGCACAAGCTGGAATCAAGATTGCTGGGAGAAATATCAATAACTTCAGATATGCAGATGACACCACCCTTATGGCAGAAAGCAAAGAAGAACCAAAGAGCCTCTTGATGAAAGTGACAGAGGATAGTGAAAAAGTTGGCTTAAAGCTCAACATTCAGAAAACGGAGATCATGGCATCTGGTCCCATCACTTCATGGCAAATAGATGGGGAAACAAACAGTGGCAGACTGTTTTCTTGGGCTCCAAAATCACTGCAGATGGTGACTACAGCCATGAAATTAAAAGACCCTTACTCCTTGGAAGAAAAATTATGACCAACCTAGACAGCATATTAAAAAGCAGAGACATTACTTTGCCAACAAAGGTCTGTCTAGTCAAGGCTATGGTTTTTCCAGTAGTCACGTATGGATGTGATAGTTGGACTAGGAAGAAAGCGGAATGCCGAAGAATTGATGTTTTTGAACTGTGGTGTTGGAGAAGACTCTTGAGAGTCCCTTGGACTGCAAGGAGATCTAACCACTACATCCTAAAGGAAATCAGTCCTGAATATTCACTGGAAGGACTGATGCTGAAGCTGAAACTCCAATACTTTGGCCATCTGATGCGAAGACCTGACTCATTTGAAAGGACCCTTATGGTGGGAAAGATTGAAGGTGGGAGAAGGCGATGACAGAGGATAAGATGGTTGGATGGCATCACCGACTCAATTCATATGAGTTTGAATAAACTCTGGGAGATGGTGATGGACAGGGAGGCCTGGTGTCCATGGGGTCGCAAAGAGTTGGACACGACTGAGCGACTGAACTGAACTGAGCGAGACCACATACAGATAGGCCCAGATAGTCAGATTTCTTCAAAAGTTTTTCTGCTTTCTTTAGATTTGGGAACTAGCTCCCCACAACTAAGTACCTGCATTTCAGCAAATGGTTTTCTAGCTGCATCTGTTCTCTGGTTTTCTCTCTCACAACTTTTTGACCATAAATCACTTGCCTAAAAACAACACGATACCCATCTAAATGAGGAGTTTATTTTGTTGTTATGAAGAACTGTGAGGCATTTGTATCCTTCACGTCATTACACTGAAGGGAAATTCTTTATTGTGTTTAACAGCAAAACACTCATCTTCAAAAAATGCTCCTTAAATGGATACCCCCTCCTTGTCCATTTCCTTCACTGAAGTCACCCCCTCGAACCATAAAATCTTTGGACCACTCGGTGAAAGAGACAACTTTTATCATATAATAGCGTCTGAGTTGATTTCCCAGTCCCCTTTTCACCTGTACAAAGACAACGAAAGTTCTTGCATGTTTTGGGGCACATATCAGAAAATAATTCAAAGACAACTCTTCCAGCAGGTTGATTATTAGTGGCGATATCAAAGAAATATCTAGGATGCTGAACCTTTATTCCCATGGTGTCAATACTTCAATCTCTGAGTAAAATACAGTTTCAGGTGAACGCACTTTAAATAGGGAAAAATCAAGGACAAACTAATCCAATCATTTTGCTCCTGATTATCTTTTATCTTCTAAATAACTTGTGCAGGCCTTCTTAAATTCTTTGCACCAGTCCAGTCTCCTCTTCCCAGGGTCTGGTCCTTTAAAGTGTTTCAAATCTACCGCCACTAGAAAAGGCACTAAAGACTGTACTATGGTTTTAATTTCTACTTCTGTCATTTAGGTTTCCTCTTCTTTTAATGTCTTTTACTTCTTTAAAAGAAAAATCTCTTATTGATTTACAGTATTTTTTATATATTGTGGACCATATTCTTTTGCTAATAACGTTTTCTCCTTTAGGTCTGTGGCTTCATTTTTCATTTTCATGCTTTCTTTAAGAAGCAGTTTTATATGTTAACTAAAAAAACAAATTGGTTTCTTCTTCATAGTTCAACTTTTTGTGTCTCATTTAAAAACTTCTTCCCTAGTCCAAGATCAAAAATTTATTTTCTGTTTTCTTTTAAAAGCTTAAAAAATTTTCTGTTCTTGTGCAGGTCTTTCAACTCACCTGGAAATACTTTTTATCTTTATAAAGACCTGTTATTTTTTTCACATAATCAGTTTTCCCAGTTCATCCTTTCAATGTCACCTCTGTCATGTATTTAATTTCCTATATCAAAGACTCAGTTTCTACTCAGTTGAAATGTCTGTCCCTACTTCAGCACCACGATTTCTTAATCACTATAGTTTTATGATAAGGCTTCATGTCTATCAAAGCAATCCTACTTCCACCTCTTATTATTCCAGAGGACTGCCTAAGCTATTCTTAACCACATGCTTGTCAAGTTTTAAAAGACACAAAATAGAAAAAGGCCAGTGACAGTACTCTGAATCTCCCACTCTGTTTTAACAAAGCAGCTCAAACAAAGCAAAGCAAAACAAGGGGCTTTTGCTTGAAGTTTTCTTTTGAAGAAAGAGGTTCCTATAAAAATAAGTTGGCCAACACTGTCTTCCTACAACCATAAGAGTTGAGGAAACTGAGTTTCAGAGAAGTTAAATAATTTTTTTGTTTGGTCGAAAATCTATAATAAGGAAGTAGCAGTGTTAGCTAGCATTTAAATCTAGGATTGATTCCAAATCCCACATTCTGGTTACTATGCCAAACACAAAACCTACAATAAGTCCAAGTTTAGAACCAGTAAAATAATAGAAATAAAACAAGGAATTAAAATTTCTTTAAAAATTAAATAAGGACTGCCATTACTTAATACTCTCTCCAAAAACCCCAGTGAGTCGCAGCAGTGAGTGAATGGGAAATACCTTAGGAAAAGGACAGAATAGGCTAAGATAATTCACAAAGAGGTTCTGTTATAGGCCTTTTAACTCTCAAATTACATAAACTGTAGTGGTATACAGTAATAAAGATATGTTGAAGGTTTACAATTTTTATTAATGTGAATAATGAAACCTGGAATAAAAAAATTTTTGAACACTTAACACAGAATTAAAATGTTATCATTTAAAAGAGGTAAGAAATTTACCTGCATCAAATATTGTGCACCCTCTCTCAAATCATCTGCATGTACTGGAGCATAAAAAGCCTTCATTTTGTTTTTAATAAGCCACCGCTGATATTTGGCTTGATCAATGGACATCTCTTTCATAGCTTGTCTTCGAGGGCCCTTTAAGGTAAAAATATTAATAAGTCTTTAACTGAAAGGTAATCTATTCCATTTTCATAAAAAAGCTTCCGGTTATATTGGCTTAAACAAGGCATCTAAACATGGCAGTGGGGGGAGAAGGGAAGTACAATATAATGCTAGCATTTTACTCTCAAATTGGTGAATTATATCCAATAGAGATTATGAAAAGACAGTGTTGATGGAACAGAGGCACAGAAAGAAGAGAAAAGGAAACACAGACTTTGAAAAATAAATAAGTATTGGTAGTAGTAAATAAGAGAAATTATAAATTACTGAAAATGGAGAAGAGATTACACAGAGAAAAATAAGAGCCTTCTGTTTTTCTATGGAAAGTTTCCCATCTTGTTTTTCATTTGTCTCAAATGTCTGAGTTATTAATTCTCAGAAACCTAGAAATATCATTAGAAGTCAAAGTTAGCTATATAAATTCATTTTTTCCTTTGTCCTTCTGTTGAACAATGATATAACATATGAAAGGAAATGAGTTTTTTCAACTTGCCATTCTATTTTGATCCTTGTAAGCAACACATAAAATGTATTATATGTTTTACCTAAAATGTATTAAGAAAAAAAATCTAAAAATAAGATTAAAAGGTCACCTTAATTATATATGAATAAGACAAGGAACTGGAGAAGGAACCGGCAACCCACTCCAGTATTCTTGTCTAGACAATCCCATGGACAGAGGAGCCTGGTGGGCTACAGTCCATGGGGTCGTATAGAGTCAGATATGACTTAGCAACTAAACAAGAAAAGGAATAGTACAATTTATCATTAGTAGAAAAATTGCCTCTGTGCAATTTCTTATGCTCAAGACTCCAACCTGAATTGATCTACTTGGAGACAAACTGAAACTCCACAGGTCCCAAGTGGAGTCAGTGTCCCAGTGTGTTCTTCCACTACCCTACACACACATTTTACTTCTATACAAGTAGAAGATTAACTCTAGCAGGGGCTGGGACATAGGGCATATAACATACATTTCTAGCACCAAAATAAAATAAGCAATAGAGCCTGGGAGGTAAGTTAATCTGGTAAATAATTTTACCAAACTCCAATTTCTTATGCAGAAAAGATCCATCATCTAGTGATTTTAGCCAAGAGGCCAAAAATAAAACTACTTTTAGATGAACATTTACCCCTATTTTTAGTAATTTCCTTACTCATGAACAAAACTAAAATGAATGGGCAAGAATTCAGCTTTCACCCTACTCTTTACATACCAGATACTAAATACTTATCAGTACCATATTTGACAAGTAAATGTTCCTAGTGTTCTCAGGACTTTATTAGATTTATCAGTAAGAAAAAAACACAGACCGAATTCTATTCAGGTTCCTTAGCTTTTCTTAGCTCCTTAGTAGGCTATTTTTCTTAGCTAAAGCAATATTGCTTCCTAAAAGCTACTCAAATTATTTCAAATCTAGAAGGATTCACAAATTACAAATGATATACACAGAGTGTAAGATGTTTTAATATAGAAGACAAAACTAGGACTTACCATATGCACATGACCACAGATCATCAAGCCAACATTTTTTGTGAAATCATGAACAAGATGAAGTAAAGCTGGGCGTGAGTTTGGCGCACCTGTCATCACAAGACACTGAGGCCTAATTTAAGATTAAAAGGAGAAATGTAATTAGAGAAATTTAAGGTTTTGATAACATGGACATGATTTCAAGTTACACTAGACTCTCCTTTATACAACTGTCCTCAAGACACAGGCTACACGATTCTCATAGAAGAGACATAACCAGGGTTCCTTGGTACATAAGAAATGCAGAAACAAAATCTTCTTTGAGCAAACATACCAAATATCCTAAATTAATAGGTAATATACATCAAGATCCTGGGAGATACTACAGAAAGAAATGACCATAACCATATAAAAACATGTAACAGCTTTTCATCTTCTAAAGGTAATAAACATTACAGTCCTTTCACAGAGTTCACAAAACTTCATGAGAACATAGCCATGTCTTCATGTAAAGAACAGGTCCCTTTCCTTCTTAGCCTGATCAAATCATACTCATTTCTGCTTAGTAGTATCAGTTTTCCCTAATCTAGCTTAATTTTAGTGAATGTTATTCTATAAGTAAAATCACCTATGGTGAAGAAAAGGTTTCTTTTTGAACTAAAAGTTTTAATTCTAATTCATTACAATGAAAGCCAAAATTAATTCAATTGCTTTTCAAAAAATAAAAGACAGTCACACGATCTTTCATGTATTTTTAACTCTTGATTTTCACTGACTAGAAATAAAAGTCAATCTTCTTTGAGGAAAATATATTCATATATCCATTTTATGAATTCAAACAGATTCACAAAAACTCATTAAAACAACAATGTGTATAGTTAAACTTTAACAAAAAAGCAAATAGACTAAGAATGCTGACTTACCTACTAAATTAGTTAGTAGCTCCTAACTATACTCATAAAATAAGCAGGAAAAGCTGAATAAAGACTACAAACTGATTCAGAAGTTTTAGCAAGCCATCTGAAAATCCAGTTCTGTCTGGAGGAATAGATTTGAGGTGACCAAACATGAAGTCATCTTTAGCAGCCCAGAGACTGCCAGTAGCCCAGTCTCTCCATCTGAGTGTTAGCAGGTTACATGGCTCCCCAGCTCCCTTCCTTAGCCTTCCTAAAAGTGGCCCTATGACTGATTTCCAGCCCATATGATGTTCCTAACTCCTCATCCTATCCTTTAAAAGGAACCTGGGTCATCCCCCATACTTTCTTTACCTTTTCTGTAATCTAGACTGTGGAGTTGGTGATGTCTTTGGCCACATGGACATAAAAACATATCCTAGGGAATGGCAGGCTGATGAGGTAAAAGGAAGGAATGTGGGACTTGAGTGACCAAGTGCAGCCAATCTATGTAGCAGCCGTAAACTGTCCGTCTGCCTTTGGACTATCACAGAACACTGATATCCATCTTGTTTAGCCACTTTGTTTTTTCAGCTTTTTGTTATGGTAGTTTAACCTATTACTAATATAACCTAGTACTGTGGGAAATGAACTTGTAGTCCCCATCTTTACTACATGTTAGTAAACATACCACAAAGGCATAATTTGGGTATAATATTATACCAAAAAAAGGTAAAGAACAAAATATATTAGGGATGTCTTCTAGTAATGAGAGAGTGTGAATATCTGCCTTCATCTTTACTCCCTTTTAAAATCTCCATAGTATGATAGGATTTTTTTTTAAGGCACCAAAATATAGAGAAGAGGATAGGACACAATTGCACTGAAATTTTGAAAGCCGGAAAGCAGATGCAAGAATAAAGGATTTGACAAATCAGGAAAAGGCTAAATTATAAATGAGCATTAAGAGAAAACTGTGAAGCCACTTGATTTTACACCTGCTGCTACTGCTGCTAAGTCACTTCAGTCGTGTCCGACTCTGTGCGACCCCACAGACGGCAGCCCACCAGGCTCCCCTGTCCCTGGGATTCTCCAGGCAAGAACACTGGAGTGGATTGCCATTTCCTTCTCCAATGCATGAAAGTGAAAAGTGAAAGTGAAGTTGCTCAGCAACCCCATGGACTGCAGCCTACCAGGCTCCTCTGCCCATGGGATTTTCCAGGCAATAGTACTGGAGTGGGGTGCCATTGCCTTCTCTGAATTTTACACCTAAGAATCATCAAAATGCCTAGGACTGACAGGCAGTAGATGCCTCTGGAAGTGGCAGGGGCAATGTGTTAAAAAAAACAAAAATAAGGAGAACTAATTTAAAGTTTGCATAAGAAGCATCTAGATGAACCCAAGTCATTTCCATCACTATGATGGGGAACTGTCCCTGCCCCTGCCTTTCTCCAACCCTATTTATTAGTCCAGAGCTTATTTGCTAAAGAGGCCTGCGGTCTGGGAGCAATAGCTGAGGGCATAAGCAGCTACTTTAAGCAGGGAGTTAGGAGAACATTCACTATATGCTAGCAACTGAAATCTCCAAGCTGCCCTCTCACTTAGCTCTCAGAACTGTGGCAGCCAGAACTTTATCAGTAAGCAAAGATTAAAAGATTCTTTTCTGAAAAATCTAATCAAATTAAAAAAGAAAACTTTTAAGATGACTTAAACTTCTCAAAGAACCATCACATTAATCTCCATTAAGGGCTTGACTGAGAGCCCCACCCCCAATGCAGAACTTCCCAAGCCCCAGATCACAGACATTTCAGACAAGGCTAAATCTAAGAACCCAAATTAAAGAGGAAGGAAATGATAAGAAAGACACTTCAAGGAAATAGAAACTATAAAGTGAAGAAAACAAAATCTTTTGGCAAACTTGGTGAAGGCTGAGATAGTGATAAATAGAAACTGAAATAGGAAAAACAATTTATTGGCTATAGAGAAAACATAAAACCTGTACAGGAAAAGAAAGCAATCATAATTTACAAGGCTAAGCTCTGAATTATGCTTTAAAAGTCATAAAAATATAAACATCAAGTCTAACCTAATCAAAATAATGACATAAAAATATACTGGGAGAATAGGGTAAAGAGAAGGTTGTGTGTGTGTGACGGGCATGCATGGATGAAAGAAATCAAGAGAGAATGCCTAAAATTTAAAACCAAACAAAACAATAAGACAAACATGCTTTTGGGGACTATGAAGTAAATACTACACAATTCAGCTAAGAGTTGAAATTGGTTGCCGGTGGCATAAAGAAACAGGGATTTGAGAAGCAGGACAACTACTAATTTTCACAACAAATGTAAGCTTTTCCTCTTTTAAATATGTTCATGTATAATTCTGGTAAGAATTTTAAAACACTTGTTAGAGTAAACTTTTTTCTTTTAAGTTTTTAAAAAATTCCCATTTCTATTAATAAGCCAAAGAACAGTTTTTTATTGATGGCAAGTTAATTCTGATTCTTGATCATACTCTCACTTCTGGGACACAGCTTTTTGCACAAAGGAAGGATTTCTATTTTCTGCCATACTTTGCATTAACTGTTAAAACATTAAAAATGTGCTGAAATTAAAGTTTTCCTCCCAGGGCTCTCACTTCTTTTCCCTATTTCTTTCTACTCCAAAACTGAAGATCTGTGGTCTATGGGAATCTTTCATTTGACAAAACCAATTGGTGGTAGTGGTGGTTGGTGGTCGGGGGAGGATAATCAAAGAGTGACACAAAGAATATATTAATGCAAAGCTATTTCTTCTTGGGAGAAATTTGGTAGAGCACTTCTTTTCTGGCACTTATCCGCTCTTGAAATTTTCTTTTAAAAAGATTCTGTTTTTTTGTTTTACTGAAAACAGGAATTTATTCCTGTGATTACTGTGCAAAAGCCAATAAGAAACAATTACTCATGACTGAAGAGTTGCCTGTTCAGAGCCAGGCTTATGTGAACAGTATGAGAATGACTGTCTAATGGTCTATTTTTTAAAAATGACAAGCCTACTTTTAGCTACACTTAACAATAATCTATAATTTCTAAGAATCTATATAATAAATTAATACTTTTGGATTTACAACAATGCTTTAATAACTGAATCTCATCGACTATTAGAAACATGTTAAATTAAGGAATAGCTTTTAAATTGATGACCGATAAACTATTTTAAGATAAAATAAAAAGGAAGGAAATAGTAAGAAATGCTCTTTACTCTGACATTGATTCTTTATCGCAAAAACTGATTGCCAGTTCCACAGTGAGAACAAAGCCACTAACATGAAAATATTTACCACCTTAGTAAAATTATAAAACAAGTATTTTTATGAATTTCATCCTTAATGGTTATAAACTTGAATGGCCACAGAGGGTGGGGGAAAGTTTACTTTAATGATACCTATTTAAAAGCCTTCAAAGAGAGACCTCCAAAACTTCTGTAACATTTTTATAAGGTAGATGATAATTTTTCTCTTTGTAAATTTTTGAGAACAAGAAGTCTCAACCTTGTTTTTGAATAAACTGCTCAAATCAAACCAAACAAGAAACAATATTCTATGCTTTTAGATAATTTTTCATGAAATATCACCAAATGAAAATATTACTAAACAATAAATGAAGAACTGATTGCCATCTAAGACAAAATGTTTCTGTGTTACCTGATCACTTACCTGAAGTTTTTCACGTGGTCTTCCACTCCAGAAAGACGAATCGAATGCTGCAGTGCATTCAGGTAAGTCAGAGCTTGTGTGGAGGATCCCCAGTTCACATCTGTAAGAGGACAGTGTTCATGCACCATAATACTGGTGATCACAAATCATCAATAACCAATGCTTGCACATTTAAAAAGTCAGCTGCTAAAATAAACTGTTGTACTCAGGAATTTCAATAGTTTACGTCTACAGCATGAAATTAAGACAATGCTAATCTGAGCTATTATTACCATTTAAAGAAAATGTACAACTTGGAAAAGACTGAGACAAAAGGGCTACAGACATGCTGTGCATTCAACTCAAAATGAGTCTTGAACACAAAGAAAACATTTAAAAATCATTGTTTATACAGCCAAAGGTCAAAAAGGAAAAAGCCAGATCTATGATTGTTATAAAGTACTATTTATAGTACTTCACCATTTAAGTTATTTGAACATCAAGGCAAATTTTACTTCTTATTGAATAAACAGTCTAAACACAAATGATGATTTTAGACATTTGTTACTTTAGAGACTTAATAGGCATATTAGAGAAATAATTGTTTCTAAGATATTTAAAACAATATCCTCTTTGTCCATTTCATTTCTTAAGCCACCATTCTAATCCAAAACCTCCTTCTCTCATACTTGGATTACAAAATATTTCCTCACTATTTAAAATAACTACACTGCAACTACTTTGTCGTCTCTTTCTAATCTACTCAATTGGGCCACAACTTTTCAAGTCTTTTTCAATAGATTTCCTTGTTCCATGTTATCACACTAAATAACTGGACTAATCCTAACCTACTCCAGCATCTCCTTATGTGGAGATGTACCCGGCAGTTATCAATGCTACACATTCTAGATAATCTTTAACTATTTCCCTCTTTATTTCCCAGTTAGGTATATCTGTCTAATTTTCTTTGCTATACAGTAAGCTAGAGGGAAGATACAATGTGTTCTAATATTTTGTGATTCTGTGGTACAAATTATAGTAGGTACTAAACCACATTAGGTAATACATATAATGCTTATCAGGCTAATAGAAACTACTGTACTGTAATAAAATCCTTTCAAAGATTAATTTTAAAACATATTGAGTGAAAAAATGTTTATTACATGAATTTGTTATTTTTCTACAAATAGGATTAATTAAATTTAACTCGTGGGTAAGAATGAAATTCCACAGAATAAAAAGTCTTATAGTAACTTTTTCATTAAAACTACATATATTTAGAAATAAAGCATTTTAGGTTTTGTTCAAAGGGCCTTTCCAAAATACAAAAGATGGATGTTTAGATATGAAAAGGTACAAAGAACATCTAAACATTATTTAGCTTGAAATACTAAATATTAAGAGAGGACTACTGACCTGGTTTTTTGTAGGTAACATAAATGTAAAGTCCAAGAACTATCACATATGTTAGCAATGCAGCCCACCAGTTAATAACAAACATCACTATGCAACAGAGAATTGCTCCAAGAAGTGATATCCACATATTGTAGTATTTGAATGCAGGACGCCACCCTAACAGAAACAAATAATATAGATAAATAATAGTCACTCAGCTACCTCATCTGCTTTAGACAGTGGTACATATGCATGCACAAAATAAGTTTCTCTGTGGCTGCTACACTGAGAAGTCTTTAAATGTGAACTGTAAAGCTCATTAAACAGTAAAGTCACAGACCATTACTGATCATAATGTCACGATGCTCGGCAGTCATGAAGTGGGCACATCTATTTCCATCAACGTTATCCTATCTTACTAGTTCCCAATTCAAAAAGTCCTCACTTAAAAAATACAAATCAACCTAAACTCAGTGAATGCTAAAATTAAGAGAAGATGAAAAAATTAGGTTTCAAATTGAGTCCTTAATAGTGAGATTTTATTTTCTGGTTTTTAGCACAAGACACATCCATATGTTAATGAATATAGAAAACAATTCAAATAAATTGTTCTTTAGAATTGTTAAAAAAAACATATCATTTGGGGAAGTATTTCATTTCAATAAAATTTATATTCTTTTTTAAAAATTAAGCTTTTAATTTTGAGATAACTGCAGATTCACACAAAGTTTTAAGAAATAATATAGAGATTCTGGGGGCACTTTACCTAATTTCTCCCAGTGATAACATCTTGCAAAATGATACCAAAATATCACAGCTAAAATATTGATATTAAAATAGTGAAGATAAAAGTTCAACACAAGAAACCCTTGTGTTGCCCTTTTATAGCTACACCCACATCCATCTCTAAACTTTATATTCTTAAAAACTGAAGCTGTTTGTGTCCTAAGTTCTGATGTTTTATCTTTCTTGTTCTGAGAAACTTCTAGGCCCATAGAAGCAATAGTATTTTTGTTACTTCATTTCCTTCTCTGATGCCCAACTGTTGTCATGGTTTATAACAAAATACCCATAAAAACTATATGGAGTAATTTTTCAGTTGATAAAGACCCCTTATGTTAGAATTCCACAGAACTCATTGTGTTAAAAATATTCCTGGATAGGGTACTATATCATAACAATGTTCTTAGAACTGATAAATACAGAAAAAAAAACAAACAAAATAATTCTTTCATAGTTAGCCAGAATTTGAGATTAATGCTATTTTAAATTATTTGAAGCAAGAAACAGACATTGTTTACCAATAAATTGCATGATAGAAGATCTCTGAAGACTCAATTTGACTCAACTATAAAGGCAGAATGAAGCATTTGTGAACTAATTCCACACATGCCATCTTTTGAAATGTATTAAAGTTTTATTTTTTCTAAAATCAAACATTGCCACATTTACAAAACTTTTAAAGAAAATGTAAAATCACCTGGAGATTTTGCAAGTGATGCATGAAATACTGAAAAATTGATCAGTGCATATGATGCAAGGAAGAAGTTAGAGATAATTGGGGCAATAACATTCAATTCAGCTGCAAAAGAAACATGACATATTAGACATTTTTTAACTTTTCAAAACTATGAATCATTTCAAACCTTTAGATAATGCATAATGCTCCTAAATCCATAACCCAGATTTAATGAACTTTGCTATACATACTTCATATACTTTAAATCATATCCTACGTACACAGTAGAAACCTCCTTTATAACTCACTCTCTCAAAGGTGAACTATTCTTTCCAGTGATGTTATACTGTTTTCCTACATACATACATGGTTCACAAGGATTATGGAGCACTGTTTTGGATGTTTTAAAACTTACATAAATTACATCATACAATATTATCATTCAATAATTAGATTATTTTTACATTCATTATTTTTTAGATTCATCCATATTAAC
The DNA here is from genome assembly GCA_006410935.1 of Redunca redunca. Taxonomy (NCBI): domain Eukaryota; kingdom Metazoa; phylum Chordata; class Mammalia; order Artiodactyla; family Bovidae; genus Redunca; species Redunca redunca. The sequence continues at coordinate 567,009 of SJYQ01000372.1, forward strand.
ATATGAAAACCAAGTTTATTCACATTTTTACTGCTGAATATTATTCTGCTGTTTCAATCAGGTTGTTTCCATTTTTCACTATTATAATTAATGACACTAAAAATATTCTTATATATGCAAGTTTCTGCAGGGTACAAAGCTCTAAGAACTGGTGGATCATAGGAATCTTTATTAAATATTGCCAACCTGTTCTCAAAAAGTAGCTATACCAGATACATTTTTAAGATTCAGATGAGAAAGTTAGTTTCCATGGTATAATCAAAAGTCCAAACGTTCTTAAGAGCCATTAGCTTCCTAATCAGAGGCAAAGGAACCAAAAAGATCAGCAGAGGTTCTACCTTCATGGAAGACACAGGGTAATCCTTTACCCTATGCTATTATCATATTTGTTTTAGGGATGAGAACCTACGAGCTCCCTTTAGCCCAACAGGGAGTTAGTGAGGGTATGAGTTTGAGCAAATATTTAATGAATGTTATCATCTGCAGTTTTTTCTAAACTTTTCCTTTGATCAAAAAGAAACTTAGTATAGCAGGCAAAGTAACATTTAATGACTTAATGACTCAATGTTGACCATTAATACTATAAACACACCAAAATCTACAGTGGCACACATGTATAGACTAACCAATTAAGATGAATCCAAGTGCAATTAAGAATGTTAAGAGGTAGCCACGAAGAGGTTCATTATTTTTCCCATAACCTTTAGCAAACATCTGGAAAGCTGGGTAGATGTTGTCCTTACATAGAGCCTAATAAAGAAATGCAAGCATTAAAATGGGATACATCGAAATAAGACATACAGATCTGCTTACAGTTTCAACAGGTTAATCAGGAAACGAACTCAAGTTTCTAATTCTTGGTCCTCTTTTTTTTCTTCTCATACTGCTTTATCAACAAATTGTAAAGAAGAGTCAAACATTTCCAGTATCAGAAAGGCAGAAGATTTAGAATATACTGTAGTGTTTATCTATTTTACCCCACACTAGGTTGACAGTCTTACACGAATAAAGAGTTGAAGCAGGCATATATATAGGAGTGTGGAAGCTTGAGAAGTATGATAGATGTGTGACCTATTTTAAGAAAACCAAGTCCAAATCTAAGACTTAAAGGAAATAAAAATCCTAATTATAAAACTGAATCACTTTTCTTAATACTGAAAATAGTTTTAGGAAATATTCTATACCTCTACTCTATTAATTATAAGAAGAAATTAAGAACAAAGCTGCAGAATCAATACTTCATTTTAGTAATAAAAAGTACTTTCTATGCAGTATCAGTTGTTTTTTTATTTGATGCTCACTAAAGGGAGATAATGTTTTATTTATCATTACATCCTGAGCATCTAACATAATGTATGGCACATACTAGACATTCAAATATTCATAAAAATAAAACACTTATTTTGGCATTATGCTAACAGAAACAAGATAAAGTATCTTCTTCTGATGGTACTTTTTATCCTTGGTAAGACATGAAAATTTATGCTAACAGAGCATGTCAAAAAAACAAAAATTCATTACCACTTCCAGAAAGACAACTCAAAAACTATACCCTGTCAGTGAATAAATGTACAACTGTTTATATAAGTATACATACCCACATTCCTGTGCATAAAATTAAATATGCCACTCTTGATATATGTGTTGGCATGTATCATATAAATACACAGGGTTCACAGAAGTAAATAAATCATTTAAAAATATTAAAATCTCATTTGAAATATATTACCTTGCCTACCTCTATAACAAAATTTGCAATGTGAAATACTCACCTGAAATATTTTGGGTGCACTCACAAGAGATGCTAATGCAGAAGAAAGAGTGGCTGAGAAGATACCTGCAGAAATTAATGGTGCAAAGCCTGACACCATGCTCATTACCTTAAAAAGTGACAATAGAAAAGTAAGTCATATACAATTAAAAAAAATCCACAACACTATACATCTTTACTATTCCTATGAAAAACACTGATAGTAATACTGGGGAGAATATGATAATAAAAGCAATAGTCCACAGTAATAATGGTTCTTACATGCATTACAAACTCCTGAAAATGATGTATCACCATCCCTTAATTAATGTAAAAAAAAAAAACTTTTATTTTGTACAACATCAAAGGCAAACACAATGGCAATGAGAACAGCATGCTGAACTACAAAAAATGCATCAGTTTCAACAGGCCAATCTTTGCATTATTATAAATCATTTCACACATAAATGTTCCAGATATCATTTCATGCATAAATGTTTCAGTGCGTACCTCTAATGGGTAAGAACTTTTAAAAACTGTAACTACAGTCACTGTCACATCTTAAAAACTGCTTAATTCTTTAACAGCATCAAATACTCAATTGCATCCACAATTCCCAAATTCTTTCTCTTTTCTTGCTTTTTAAAATAGTTCGTTCAAATCAGGATCCACAAAAGGATTACACTTTATATTTGGTGGTTTTGTCTTCAGTCTTTTTCAATCCACAGATTCATCCTTTCTTTAAATTTTATTATTTTTATATTATTTCTCCTAGAGAAACCCTATGCTCTGGATTTTGCTGATAGTCTCCACTGCCTTGTTTAATTTGTTCCTCTCACCTCTATTTCTAGTCAACTGGTAGGCAGATCTAGACAGTTAATCAGACTAAGGTGCACAATAATACTCCAAACTGGTATGATACACTTCTGTCAGGATGGTTGTTTCTTTCTTTTTTTTTTTTTTTTGACGTTAAGATAGTAGATTGGTATCGTGGTTATGTCTTTTGTTTGTTCTTAAAGAATCCTTATTTTTTTTGAAGATAAAAGTTGAAATACCCAGTCAAAAAAGAGTTAAGTCTAGGAATTGCCTCTAAGTAATCTGTGAATTGGGGGTCATAAACAAAACACCACCAGCCATGCTTTAGTAACTGATGAAGCTAGAAAATGTGTCTGTCAGGTACATTAGATTGCTTTCTCTCTCTTTGAACATGTTCAAATATTGCCCTATAAGGAGTTTAAAAAAAGATCACTAACTTAGACGATGAGAAGGCAATAAAATAAACAAACTGAGGTGCATAATGCAAAGTAATTTGCCTGAACCCTTCAAAACGTCAGCATCTTGAAAGGTTAGAAACAAGCAAGCTGTGAACTCTTCCAGGATAAAGCATTTTACAATAACACAACTGAAGGCCACGTGTGACAACAGACTGAATCCTGGATCAGGAAAAAGTGATCTGGGGCATTACTGGAACAAGTGAGAACTATGAATATGGAATATATATTTAGACAACAGTATTTCATCAACACTGGGATTACTTGGGTGGGATAATTCAACACTTGTAAAGAATGTTCTAAATACTTCAATCTGTCATGCTGTGATGTGTATACTTAATTCTCATTGGTTTGAGAAGAAAAATACTATACCTATAAAGATATACAACTAATAAATACAAAGGAAGGGTAAGTAGGTAGGGTAGGTTTTCATAGCACTGTTCCTTGTGTACCTTTAAAATCTGTCAAAATATAAAGTTGATTTGCAAGAACTGTTTAATGGATTTAGGTACTGTTAATTTGATCTATCCATTATAAATTTTACTAGTAGTGAATGATCATCACACTTTGTTTATTAAACAATGAGTCAAAGGTTTCTGAGGGCATTAAAATATAGAAATATAATAAACATAAAACTAAATAAAATTAAACATTTAAGATAAGGTGACTCAATTATAAGTACATATATTTATCAATTATATGCAAAACAGCATTATATAGTGTGCCTTTGTATAGATTTCATGATGGAGTCTCCATTTATATGCTCCTCAGTAATGTTCTATTCCATTCTTCATTCTCCAAGTGACAAGCAATTAATAATTTGACAGAAATTTTCTTTCCATTATCACTTCACAAAGTACTTTTAAAAATTTTACTTAAATTAGAAAAGCAGATTTATGTATACCAAACTCCTATACTTTGATTGAGTAAGTCCATACTTTCTATACTTAGACTTAATAAAGACAACATACTTTTGTGGTTTAAGGCAACAACACAGAAATCTGATTGGCATTTTCAGTCACTGGGCAGAGACCAACATTTGTGTCTTTCATACACAATATCAATGTCAGAATTGGCCTGAATAATTAGCTGGACATGAATACTTTCTTTCATTCTACGATTTTGCCTAGTCTTATGACTAGAAAAAAACAAACATCTATTACATAATTGAGTCCAACAATTTTAACCATTGGAAGTGCAGCCAATTGTCTGAAACTATACAAAAGAAAACATACATAATGCCATTAAAGATTTTCACGTAAACCACACAGATTCTACATAAAATGTCTACATAATATTTCTGTATAATGTTCTGAGGCTGCTGCTAAGCCACTTCAGTCGTGTCCGACTCTGTGTGACTGCACAGATGGCAGCCCACCAGGCTCCCCCGTCCCTGGGATTCTCTAGGCAAGAACACTTAAAATCCTCAACTATTCTGTTTATTGGGTTTAAGTCTTACTCGAAAAACACGAGGAAGCAGAAGTTTCATTTTCCACTTTCAATTTGTAGATCTAGTCTATAACTTTACCACAAAATATCTTGTTTTAATCTCCTGAATCTATCTATACCTTTGAGTTTTTTCTTTCTAGCATCCTGAGAATTATCAGGCAACTCTCAAAATATCCTCCATATTTTAGTAGTTCCTTTTCATCCTATACATCTTTTCTAAAATTCATAAATTTTACAAAAATAGAATAAATAAAAAGCAGGACTGATAGTCTGCAAATACTAGAGCAGTAGTACTCATCTTTATTGGGGCTTCCCTTGTAGCTCAGTTGGTAAAGAATCTGCCTGCAGTGCAGGAAACTCAGGTTCGATTCCTGGATCAGGAAGATCCCCTGGAGAAGGAAACGGCAACCCACTCCAGTATTCTTGCCTGGAGAATCCCATGGACAGAGGAGCCTACAGGCTACAGTCTATGGGGTCACAAGAGTCGGACATGACTTAGCAACTAAACTACTACTGCTACTACTAATCTTTACAGAGTTCGTATGTTTACTAGTTCACAAACTTTTAAGCATTCATTAATGATTTAATTCTGCTGTTGAATGGTGGTTTAACCCAGCATCACTATATTAGCCATATTTAATTAAGTAAGACTGCTGATACTGATCAATACTTAAAAGGGCATTTATATAGAGAGGAACTAGGGAGATATCTCAAATCAGAAAGCTGAATTCATTTCAGTTAGTATGGATTTAAATGGCTTAAAAATAAAAACAAAATACTTAGGTGTAAATCTAACAAAAAATATACAGGACTGATATTCTGAAAACTACATAATAATGATGAAGGAAGTCAAAGAAGATCTAAATAAAGGGTAGAATATATGTGTTCATGGACTGGGACAGTGTAAAGCTATCAGTTCTCCCCAAAGTGATGTACAAGTTTAATGCATTTCCTACCAAAATTCCAGCAAGACTTTTTTGGTAGATAAACACAGATTATTCTAAAATGTATCTGAAAAAGCAAAAGGACTAAAATAGCTAAAATAATTTTGAAAAAAGAATAAAGCGGGAGGAATCAATCCACCTGATTTTAAGACTGACAGTCTAATTACAGTACTCAAGAAAGTATGGCACTGTTGGGAGGATAGACACAAAGATCAATGGAATATAACGGAGAAGCCAGAAATGGGCCCAGCACATCCGACTATGTGTGAGATGCCTTCTTACTTCCTCAAACAGTATACTATATATAATTACTATTTATTATACCTTATTGTAGAAGTGTTACCCTCTGGGGCCCTTTTGCCCCTGAACAGGCTCAGGTTTCATTCTTTTATATTTTTCTGTTTGCCCAGTTATTTACATGGGGCTTCCCAGATGGCACAGTGGTAAAGAATCCACCTATCAATGCAGCAGACACTGGTTCAATCCCTGGGTGGGGAAGGTCTCCTGGAGGAGGAAATGGCAACCCACTCGAGTATTCTTTCCTGGAAAATGCCATGGACAGGCGAGTGTGGCGGGCTGAAATCCATGGGGCTGCATGGAGTTGGACACGCCTGAGCGACTGAGCATGCACTGTCAGCTGCATACCGTCTTCACTGATATCTGAGTATAAAGCAGTAGCCAAAACTTTTTGCTATACTCTGAATGGTAGGCTTGACAGCAGTTTGACCTCTAGATGAACACAGAATGCTTGTATAATATAAATTTGATGCTCACCTGGAAGTTGTTCATTAGGCCATAGGAACAAGGATTGGTTTCACAAGATGAAAAATCAAAGTTTAATTTGCAGGCTGCAGAAGTACAGTTTGTTAACTCGGTTACAATGGTGTCATTAACGTTCCCAGTAGCATCCCGAACAACACACGAACCTGAAGCACAAGTGACAATGAGGACAAATAATCAAGCTAACATTTACCTTCATTTCATAATTATATATACCCATAAAGAAATTTATGGTACTGACTGTACGTACTTGCTTATAATAGTAATGGAATACAGTGTATTACAGTTAAGAAAGCTTTACCTGGAACAGAATCTGGAAAGCATCATGGTCCCCAGTATGGAGTCAGTGAAATGAAACCTTATAAAGTATGTATATGTATATACTTAAAAATCTTGTAAACATCACTGTGAAAATGATGATTAGCAAAATCATTTCCTGTACCACTTGATTAAAATGTCCTAAAGCAAATACAGAAACACTTTGAAACAGTTCCAGATGGCAGAAACAGTTTCACATACTCCAAATATATTTAAAATGTGCCAAAGATCAGACTTGAGTTAACATCAATCTTCTGTGAGGAAAAGTAATTTAAACATGAATGAATTATATAATTCTATTTAAACTTTTGTATCAAGTAAGTCCACCCTGATAATACGAAAATATAAGGTGGGAGGAGTCGGGGAGGGATAGTCTGGGACTCTGGGGTAATCAGATGTAAGCTATTACACAGAGAATGAATAAAAAACAAAGATCTACTATATAGCACCAGGAACTATATTCAATATCCTAGTGAAACTATAATGGAAAAGATTAGTAAAAATAATGTATATCCACATTATAACTGAGTCACTTTGCTATAAAGCAGGAATTAACACAACATTGTAAATCAACTCTACTGCAATAAAAAAATAAATGAAAAAATTAAAAAAAGAAAATATATAGTATCTGAGATTTGCAGCAGACTGAATAATCAAATACTATGACAAATATATATTCTATAGTTAATTAATTTGGAGTTTGTGATTCTTTTAATTAGTACTAGACTATGATTTATTCTTCTAGTATGCTTAAAATTTTTAACTGTAAAACCTGAATTTTAGAATTCAGACATTAAACACAGTGCTTATACTTTAGGAATATGATTTCTGGATAAAGTATTTAATTTCATGAATGTACAATAAATTCAAGACAACAGCATCTATAGTCAGTGTATGCAAATTATATGTAAAATCAGTAGTTATTATATTTTTTCTAGACTAGAATGTTTCAATTAAAGAACCTACCTTAAGTTAGTCCTTCAAAATTATTTATTTACTTACTTATAAATAAAAACACCAGAACCCTCTTTGTCATGAAAATAATTTTTAAAGACAGTGCTATTATCTTATTTTTTGGCAGCAAAACTGGCTTCCTCACACATAAAAGATTTAAGAGACTGGCTGACCTCTTAAGTCCTTTCATCAAGTACCATGATTACATCAATGTATTAAAATAGCTTAAAATCATTTTCATTCATTTAGTAATACTTTTCATTCAATGTAGTATCTCCTATTAATTAAAATCAAATTTTTATGGTAAAAAAGGTCATATGGTACAATAGCCTTGAAACAATCTTAACAGAGTAAGATTATATAAAAACATAAAAAAGTAACCACCATAAACAAAAATATGCTAAAATTTGTGAAGATCAGAAGGTAAAATTCATTTACTTCTACACATGAATTATATTTTCTGTAAATAGGTCTCAGTGAAATTTAAGAATCTACAGATGAGACTTTACATAACTAACTTACTATATAATTAAATAAAAATCCCAGACAAGAAACAATAGAGTATTTGGTGGCTTAGACAACATGTATTAAGTCACCACTAGCTTTTGCCTGGAGAATCCCAGGTACGGGAGAGCCTGTTGGGCTGCCGTCTAAGGGGTTGCACAGAGTCGGACATGACTGAAGCGATTTAGCAGCAGCAGCCTACTTAAGTAATTTTGAAGTAAAATATAAAACTCCATGTCTTTTTATTGAAATAGTTCTTAATTTAAAAGTTAGAAATATCATGAAAATGAATACTTATAGTATATACATCATTAAATGACTGAAACACATAGAGAAATGTAAGGTTATTTACCTACAGATACTGCAATTCCTATGTAAACCAGCGTAGTAATCAAAATGGCTAAGAGTGTTCCTTTGGGTATGGCTGACTGAGGATCCTAGAAGACAAAAACATTTTTTAAAGTCTACCTTTAAAAATAAATATATGTATATCATTTTTATATGAAATCAGTGAAGTACTTTATAATACTTACTGCAAGATCACCTGAGATATTTGCTCCGGCCAGAATGCCAGTTGCAGCAGGAAAAAAGATGGCAAATACAGAAAAAAAGGTCTCTTCATCTCGAAAATCTGGCCCAAAGTTCTCATTAAATATTTCAGCTATAGAGAACAAAATATTTTTGGCAATTAATGCATAGCAGATTAGGCCATAAAATTTTAGGTTAAGAGTAAGTGGTGATTTATGATCCCTGACTTTTCTTCAGTTCCAGTAACTGGTAAATTCTTGAATATTTCAAATTCAAGTATTGCTGATCCTCTTTTCTTGTATGAGGAAAACAGTTTACAGCCAAAATGGTGGTTTGATCTGGTTCATGCACTATTATTTTGTATACCTTACTAATTATGTTTGAAATACCTCTAACTTGACTCTTAAGACAGGCCAAGAGGTCAAAGAAACAAGAAAGCAGGTAGACGAACAAAAAGGACACCACACTAACCCGGAACTGTTTTTTTCCCTTACATACAACTTATCTGTACTGTCTTCTCTATTTCCTAGGGGTGAACTGTTTGAATTTTGAGGCTATGCATCAGGCATCTAGATAATTTTTAGCTAAGACAAACTAGGTAAAGGTCCTTTCCATTTCAATAATAATGAAAGTGTCAACTAGTTCCTACTATTTCCATTGATTCTAATAGGTCCTCAAATTGAAACAAACAATAAACTGTCATCCATCCATCCATCTGGTATCTGAGTATACACCATGTGCCAATACTAGGGCCATCTGGTATTTCAAGGTACTGAGGAAGTCCAGTAGCAACAAGCTACCTTCATGGAACTTAAGTATCAATAGTAGTAGTAGTTGTAGTTTAGTCACTAAGTTGTGTCCAACTCTTGCGACCCCATAGCCTGCCATGGATCTGTCCATGGGATTCTCCAGGCGAGACTACTGGAGTGGGTTGCCATTTCCTTCTCCAAAGGATCTTCCTGACCCAGGAATCCAACCCAAGTCTCCTGCATTGCAGGTAGATTCTTTACCAACTGAACTACAAGGGAAGCCCTCGTAGTATCAATAGGGAGTTACCAAATAAGTAAAAAAAAAAACAAAAGGCTACTGCAAACAGCAGTAAAAGTACTCAATGGAAACAGGGTGTTGTGACAAATAATCAGAGAGAGATAATCTAATTCAATGTGTTTATTACACAAAGCTAAAGTGATGCTTTAGAGAGACTAGAGATCTCTTCAAGAAAATTAGAGATACCAAGGGAACATTTCATGCAAAGATGGGCTCGATAAAGGACAGAAATGGTATGGACCTAACATTAGCAGAAGATATTAAGAAGAGATGGCAAGAATACAGAGAACAACTGTACAAAAAAGGTCTTCACAACCCAGATAATCACAATGGTGTGATCACTCACCTAGAGCCAGACATACTGGAATGTGAAGTCAAGTGGACCTTAGAAAGCATCACTACCAACAAAGCTAGTGGAGGTGATGGAATTCCAGTTGAGCTGTTTCAAATCCTGAAAGATGATGCTGTGAAAGTGCTGCTCTCAATATGCCAACAAATTTAGAAAACTCAGCAGTGGCCACAGGACTGGAAAAGGTCAGTTTTCATTCCAATCCCAAAGAAAGGCAATGCCAAAGAATGCTCAAACTACCGCACAGTTGCACTCATCTCACACACTAGTAATGCTCAAAATTCTCCAAGCCAGGCTTCAGCAATATGTGAACCGGAAACTTCCTGATGTTCAAGCTGGTTTTAGAAAAGGCAGAGGATCCAGAGATCAAATTGCCAACATCCGCTGGACCATGGAAAAAGCAAGAGAGTTCCAGAAAAACATCGATTTCTGCTTTATTGACTATGCCAAAGCCTTTGACTTTGTGGATCACAATCAACTGTGGAAAATTCTGAAAGAGATGGGAATACCAGACCACCTGACCTGCCTCTTTAGAAATCTGTATGCAGGTCAGGAAGCAACAGTTAGAAGTGGACATGGAACAACAGACTGGCTCCAAATAGGAAAAGGAGTACGTCAAGGCTGTATATTGTCACCCTGCTTATTTAACTTATATGCAGAGTACATCATGAGAAATGCTGGGCTGGTAGAGGCACAAGCTGGAATCAAGATTGCCAGAGAAATATCAATAACCTCAGATATGCAGATGACACCACCCTTAAGGCAGAAAGTGAGGAAGAACTCAAAAGCCTCTTGATGAAAGTGAAAGTGGAGAGTGAAAAAGCTGGCTTAAAGCTCAACATTCAGAAAACGAAAATCGTGGCATCTGGTCCCATCACTTCATGGCAAATAGATGGGGAAACAGTGGAAAACAGTGTCAGACTTTATTTTTTTGGGCTCCAAAATCACTGCAGATGGTGATTGCATCCATGAAATTAAAAGACGCTTACTCCTTGGAAGAAAAGTTATGACCAACCTAGACAGCATATTCAAAAGCAGAGACATTACTTTGCCAACAAAGGTGTGTCTAGTCAAGGCTATGGTTTTTCCTGTGGTCATGTATGGATGTGAGAGTTGGACTATAAAGAAAGCTGAGCGTCGAAGGATTGATGCTTTTGAACTGTGGTGTTGGAGAAGACTCTTGAGAGTCCCTTGGACTGCAAGGAGATCCAACCAGTCCATTCTGAAGGAGATCAGCCCTGGGATTTCTTTGGAAGGAATGATACTGAAGCTGAAACTGCAGTACTCTGGCCACCTGATGCGAAGAGTTGACTCACTGGAAAAGACTCTGATGCTGGGAGGGATTGGGGGCAAGAGGAGAAGGGGATGACAGAGGATGAGATGGCTGGATGGCATCACGGACTCAATGGACGTGAGTCTGAGTGAACTCCGGGAGATGGTGATGGACAGGGAGGGCTGGCATGCTGCGATTCATGGGGTTGCAGAGTCAGACACGACTGAGCGACTGAACTGAACTGAAAGTGATGCAACTAAGGAGTTAACACTTAAGTTGAGACTTTATGGAGCAGGAATCAGCCATGTGATGTTCCAGGGAAAGAGTACACCAGGAATAACCAACAACATATAGAAAGGCCCTGAGGCAGGAAGAAGGTTTAGCTCTTTTGAAGAACTGAAAGAAGGCAAAGCTCTCACAGTTCGGGGGAGATGAAATGAAATGGAAGGGATCAGCAAGGGTGAGATCATGCAAAATTTTATTTTGTAAGAGTTTAGATTTTGTCCTCAATATAATGAAAAGCCAAGGTGGGCACAGAGTCACAGAAATGACATGGTATGATCAGTGCTTATGTGGATGCTGCAGAGACAATGGACTGAAGGATCAGCACTGGAAGCAGGGAACCAATCAGAAGGTTACTGTAGTGGTTCAATCTAGTGATAGGAGAATAATGTACTGATGAGAGAAGGATTAGAAAGAGAGCACGCAGAAAGCACTGAGATCCTGATTTCTTTCATGTATCAGTTTGGAGAAGTTCAAGAAGGGTTAGTTAAGACAGACATCAAATAAGCAGTTGAATATATACTTATATCTGGAGTTTAAAGGAGAGACCCAGGCATAGAAATATGTCAGTCTCTTGAAAGCATTTTGAGCCGTGAGAATAGATATTGCCAAAGGAAAGAATACAGTTAGAAGGCCCAGGACAACACTGTACAACTCTGACATTTAGAGGAAGAAAGAAGAGAAGGGGAAACAGGAGTAAAGGACATAGCGACCAGAGAATGAGGTAGCAAAGAACTCGCTAGAATACAGTGTCTGGCATCAAAGGAGAACGGGACAGCTAAACAGAATGTTGCCGAGAGTCAGGAGACTGAAAAAACAAGGAGTTTTTGTCAGTTTAACACAGGCAGGCTCTTTACCCTAAGGGAAAGCAACTCTGATGCTGCTGCAGCTCTTCTATCTGGCTTTCACTCTGCCTTGAAGAGACAGGTGCAGAACGGCAGCTCAGTGGAGGGAGCAGGGCAGAGATACAGAAAGACACTTTATAAAATAATAAATGACACGTAAACTACACCTGTAGTGAAAGTTAAGAGGCAGAATGCAAAGGGTTATGGAAGATGAAAACTGGAAAATTCTCACACAGTTAATAATGTAAACTGTAGAATTACATCAAGTAACTATTTCTAGTTGCTTTCACAGTCTCAGGCACTTTTAGACTGTAGTGTTTAAATACAACTAAAAGAAGGGAAAAGCAACATTATAACAGAAGTTACAATTTCAGTAACAAACTCCCCAAATGAGAACAAAAGTACTTTTCCTCAGTAGCACTGATTTGTCTATGTTTTATCACCTTTCATTTAGCTAATGATGAAAAATGAAAGATATAAATAAAAGTGATTTTTTTACTCCAATTATACAATAAACATAAACCAAACTAAACTGGACTGTCAATTAGTGTTAGTCACTACACCAAACTCAATTATATTACAAAATATGAAAAACGTAGTAAATTTATTTAACACTAGAATGCTATAAAGTGCACCTTAAAAAAAACATTCTTTCTTAACTTACACTTATAACCAAAGAAACCTTTGGGCTTCTTGCTCTCCAATGGGATAAATGTTCCTATGACGAAATCAGCTATAGCAAGTAGTAGAATCACCAAAAGAACAATCTGCGCCTGAAATTTTAAACGTTAAAAATCAAAATCAAACATACTGTGTCGATACACCAATTCAGTGCCACTGGAATATCACTCCCATTAAGGGAAAAAAATTTCTGTCTCGTTTTCCCAGAGCCTCACACAGTGCTAAGAACAAAGCAGATGCTTAATAAATTTTTGTTAAAGGAACAATCTCAGAATATTCAATACATTGGGGGAAAATGGAGAGCAAAAGTAGGGTCATGCCAACTATTTCCATAGTGAGTTAAAGATGTGCATGTTAGATGCACTAACAACACAAATGTTAAAATATAGAAAAAAATTATAGTACTGGTACTACCTTTAATAACTCCCTCTGACATACCCCATAATTCATTTTTTCTTATATAATCTTTGATTACCTCTTTAAATGACTATTATTTCCAAATACTCCCCACCTTGCCAAATAGAAATGACCTTATATGTAAACGTCTTTGAAAATGGCCACTTAGGAAACTTCAAAATCTAAAGGTATTACTGCACTTTAGAAAATACCTAAAACATAAGCTCTAAAAGTCTGTACATTCAACATTTACAGAGGTCCCAATAATACCATTACTTACTTTTGCCTCCCACTCCATTCCAGCTACTGAGATACCTAAAAGGATCACCACTGTAATGGCTCCGATAATTCGGATATCATTGATTTCATCTATCATAAGTATGGAATGTTCCTACAAAAAGAAAATAATAGAATGAAAAATATTATTTACTTCAGCTAAGTTCTTCCATTCTTTTTGAAACATTTTAGAGATATCACAATTCTTCACAGATAGAAGTTGAATAAATTCCTATTTAAGGAATGAATAGGGAGATCTAGCAAAAAAGAATGAATTACTGTTTACTATTAAGATATCACTTAAACATCTGAAGACATCAAAAATATGATCAAATATTAATACTGCTATATTTATAAAGACTCAAATTTTAAAAACAGATTGCTAACAAGCAAAAAAATAATCATAATATGACTAAGTAGTACTAATAGGATTTTTTTAAAGTTACAAAGCAGAAATATATTTTGTATTCATTGTGGTTAGTGAATGCAGCTTTCAACAGTCTCTTCCGCTGCATAAGGAAAACATGAACACACTTTCATGCAGCTGTCCACAGTCACACTGTTCCATTCTAAGAACAAAACTATTTGTGGCTAAAATAATGACATTAAAAACATATACTAAATTAAACAATGAAAGACTATGAATTCTTAATGATTATACTGTTTGCTTACTTCCTTTTCTCTGTCCCTCTGGCCTAGGCAGCTATGGTTGGTCAATGCCAATGCAAGTATCAGTCGTTTTCAGATGTTACACTTCCTAGTATACCATATACTACAGTATAGGAAGTTACAAGCTAACATGAACAACTACAGGTGTCATTCAAGATTCTTCTCAGTTAATAAAATTGAATCCTATTTCTACTGCTTTAACTACACACATACTAATTACTCTTTTCAACTAAGTTCTCCTCTCAACTCCAGGGCAGTATCATCAACCACTTCCTGGCCAGCTTGACTTACCTATACCAAATCAGACATCCCAAACTGAAATGTTCCGTGTTCTCTATCTCATGGCAAATGGCATTACCATCCATCTAAATCAGTCCTCTTTTCTTGTTCTCTAATTTGCCACATCCCATCAATCAAGTCTACTTACTCAACTTATTAAAAACCACTCAAATACATCTCACCAGCTCCACTCGTCACTGATTTAATATTCACCAACATCTCTTCTCCCAGGATAGCTACAACCTTCCTAAATTGTCTCCATGTCCAATTGTGACCCCTCACAATTCTCTACACAGTAATCATGTATTTCTTGAGGCACCTAATCTGATCATCATGGATCTCAACTCCAGTTAAGATACAATCCAGGTTTAACAGCAAACAAGACCCTTCCTGACTTGATCCTTTCTTCCCTCTTATCTTGAACCTCGTGCCACTTTGTGCTTCAGCCATACTGAAATATTTCCAGTTTTGTGTTTGTTTGTTTGTTTTTTAATAACAAACCATACTCTACCCCTTCTAGGTCTTTCTTTTCTTTCCTGTTTCCCTCATACCATATCTCACCTCTCCTATCTGGGTGCTAATGTCTTGACTCCCTTCCTTTGAAAATGCTGTCTTGACACTTCTCTGCCATCCTACCCCTGGATGGTAAATTAAGTGATCCTCCAAGTTTGTCAAGACCTCCTACAGTTACCCATTTCTGACATTTGTCGGTCTATCTCCCACACTAAACTTCCTGAAGGACGAGTTTTATGTTCCTTGCTGCTTTCCTGGCATCTTACAAGGTGAATAGCAGGTAAATCCTCAGTAAAGATCCAGGAAACAAATGACTGGAAAAAGGTGAATTACCTTAAGCAACTCCACCACAGTTTCTGCAAATCCAACCACATACATGGCAACTGCGACAGCATTGGCAAAAGCGAAGATCAGGCCAATTGCACCACCAAATTCTGGCCCTAGACTTCTAGATATTAAATAATATGCTCCTCCTAAAGAAAAGAAAAAAACACAAGTACTAATGTTACAATTTTAAATGTCAAATAATCCTTTCAATTACACAAGACTTCACAAACACACGCCACCAGTGAACATAGCAGTTAAAGTAATAGGCAAGCGGGTGAGCATATTTTTAGGAAGAAACACCCAGAAAGAATTCTTTACAACCCACTTCATTCATAACAGTTCTAAACATCCAGAAAATTTTCCTCACATTAAATATAAAAATCATCCTATTTAAATCCCTACTTTCTTTTCTAAAGCTTAGATTAAAATGGCAACAGCCTCCTCCTCATATTCAGACACATCAAGATCTTTTCCCAATGATTTTCTAAGTAACATTTTTAATCTTAAATAACATTTAAAATGATAATTGATGATTTCAGTTACTTAATGTGGTAACTTGCTGAACGTGAATACTAAAGAAAAATGAAGGTATCACAAGAAATTTAATGAACAGCACATACTGACATCCTGAAGAGACATAGTTTTATTACAAGAGTGAGTGAAAGTCACTCAGTCGTGTCCGACTCTTTGCAACCCCATGTACTATACAGTCCATGGAATTCTCCAGGCTAGAACACTGGAGTGGGTAGCCTTTCCCTTCTTCAAGGGATCTTCCCAACCCAGGAATCGAACCCAGGTCTCCCCCATTGCAGGTGGATTCTTTACCAGCTGAGCCACAAGGGAAGCCC
>SJYQ01000372.1:584714-597808 GCA_006410935.1 Redunca redunca
AGGGGACTCTCAAGAGGCTTCTCCAACACCACAATTCAAAAGCATCAATTCTTCGGTGCTCAGCTTTCTTTATAGTCCAACTCTCACATCCATACATGACCAAAGGAAAAACCATAGCCTTGACTAGATGGACCTTAGTCGGCAAAGTAATGTCTCTGCTTTTGAATATGCTATCTACGCTGGTCATAACTTTTCTTCCAAGGAGTAAGCATCTTTTAATTTCATGGCTGCAATCACCATCTGCAGTGATTTTGGAGCCCAGAGAAATAAAGTCTGACACTGTTTCCACTGTTTCCCCATCTACTTCCCATGAAGTGATGGGACCAGATGCCATGATTTTCGTTTTCTGAATGTTGAGCTTTAAGCCAACTTTTTTACTCTCCTCTTTCACTTTCATCAAGAGGCTTTTTAGTTCCTCTTCACTTTCTGCCATAAGGGTGGTCCACCCTATTTATTCTCATTTCTATTCCTGTGTCCTTGAGGCAACCAGTTTTAAGAGCTTTCTCCCCTCCCTTTTTCTCCTTAGCAACAAAATAGTATAAAAGATCTACTGCTCTGAAAGGCTGGTCTATTTACTAATCAACACAGACTGATACATACCTTAAAATAAAATGTTTATTTTGTAATTAAGTAAAATTACACATTTTATTTAATTGTAGCAAGTACAATTGACTTTTGAACAACACAGGTGTGAAATGCACAGGTCCACTTATATGTGGATTTTTTTCAATAAATATACTGAACATTTTTTTGGAGATTTGTGATAATTTGAAAAAACTCGCAGATGAATCACATGGTATATTAATACAGCAACAATTAAGAACAAGTTAGGTATGTCATGAACACACAAAAAGTATGTGGATACTAGTCTATGTTTACATAGGTTTAAGGTAAATGATACCTAATACGAAATTAATGTTAATTTTCTTTCTAATACATTAACTTTGCTCAGAGAATTAATATACAAAACAAGCTGTGCTCCATCCCTCCCTCTCTGGTAATTAGAGAAACGGCGCATCGCAGATAAGTGGTTTTTTAAAAATGTAACAGTGTTTATAATACTATACTATGAATATGACTATATACTGTATGACATAAAAATTGTACAAGGATTCACTCATTAGTGTAGAGGCTAGGCTACCATGATACAATCATATTACTATACTAGGCTACAATAAAGCAATCATATTGCTGCCTCTTTGTTTTCAAGTGTGAATTGCTATACCTATAAATAAATATAAATTCCATTTTTCACATTATCTTTTTGTTAAATGTTTTTTTTAATTTCTCACATTTTAAAAAAAGTTCTGTTGGAACATAGTTGACTTGCATGATGTCTTACTTTCAGGTATACAAGAAACTGAATCTTTTCATTTTATCTCTAGTGTTAGTGATATGTGTAACATATATAGTATTTTGTATCATATAAGACAATATTAATGCAGGTATTAAATGATTCATCTTGTAAAAAGATGATGTAAAACTTATGGNCGTCAGTATAGCATAGTACTGTAAATGTACTTTTTCCTCACTAGAATTTTCTTAATAACATTTTATTTTCTCTGGCTTACTTTACTGTAAGAATACAGTATATAATACATATATACAAAATATGTGATAATCGATGGTTTATGTTACCTGCAAGGCTTCTGGTCAACAGTAATCTATAGTTAAGTTTTGGGGAACTCAAAAGTTATACAAGGCTTTTCAACTGCATAGGGGTCCTCAGCATCTCTAACCTATGTGTTATTCAAGGGACAACTGTACGATTATCATTCCCATTTTACATATGTGAAAATTCAGGCTTACAGAGGTTAAGTAACTTGACCACAGTCACACATATAGTAAGGGAAGAAATGGGCTTAAACCCAAGTCTCTCTGAGTGCTTATTCAGTACAGTATGTGAAATTAAATAAGACTTTTTTTTATCATTGAATAAGCTGAAGAGTATAAAAAATTAGGATGCATTAAAAGGCAGCAACAAAAAAAATAACTATTTTATTTACAAAAAAAAATCTGTTGTTCAAGCAAACACAGAAAGTCGATAAGAAAAGATCCTCATGAACTCTCAAAATTTGGCTGTAAAATGCCCTGTCTTCTGAGTGTAGAAGACACCAGTGACGCACACTCCAGAGATGTTAAGTAATGACAACACTATACACTGGGCTCCATTATTACTACATATTGATCTGGGGATACATGTCCCTGCAGCTCTCAAAGATTTCACATCAATAACCAAAACTCTGACTAGGTTCATCAACAGCTATATGATTACTGGCCATAAAACAAGTCACTATATATTTCAAAGTGACTAGCATTACTGACAATAGTGCTGAATTGAATGGATGGACTTCCCCTAAATATGTTTTAAATTATGCAACCTATTTTAACCTATTTTAACCCACTACTAAAAGAACAAACCACAAGTGAAATTAAAAAGTATTTTGAACTGAACAATAATGAAAAGAGAACCTATCAAAATCAGTGGGATAAACCTAAAGCAGGAATTACAGCTTTAAGTGCCAATATATATTTAAAAAAATGACACTTCTATTGAAAGTAAATAAATAATATGAAATCAATGATCTAAGCTTCTACCTTAAGAAAACAGAAAAAAAGGAAAGCCTAATGTAGAAAAAAAAAGTTAAAACCACAGGTGCAGAAAACAATAAAGAAAAATCAATTAAGGTGAAAATTGGCAAACTCTTTGAAAAAGTTGCCAGAACTATGACAAGAACAGTAAATTGAAATACTCCTAAGAAATTAAATTTGTAATACACACACACACACACACACACACACACACAAAACCACAGGCCCAGGTAGCTTCAGCAGTGAGGAAGAAATAAGATCAATTTTACAAAAACTCTTTCAGAAAATTGAGCAAGAACCAATACTAGCCAACACCCCTTATGAGTTGAGCTTAATCCTAATACCAAAACCTGACACAGATTATTACAAAAAAAGAAAAATTTAGACAAATATTTCTCATGATCATAGATTCAAAAGTCGTTAACAAAATGTTAGCAAGTAAAAAGTAGCAGAAACCATAATATTTTTTGACCAAATATATCTTTGATCTTTGTGGGGTTTATGCCATGAATGCTAGGTTACTGAGATTCAAAATACCATGTAATTTTGGTAATAACAGAATAAGAGAAAAAACCACATAACCATTTCAACAGATGTAGAAAAAGTGTAACAAAATCCAACATTCATTCGTGATAAATACTACCAGCAATCTAAAAATAGAGCTGTCTCAACCTGACAAATTACATCTTCCGGAACTACTCAGTTAACATCTTAATAGTGATATATTCAACTCAGTCCCCCGAAAACTGGCAACACTGCGAGGATGTTTATTCTCACCGCTTCTTCACCATGGTACTGAAGGTCCTATCTATTTCAACAGATTGACAAAACAGAAGGAGAGGGAAAAAGAGAGGGAGAGAAGGAAACACTAAAGATTGAAAAGAGAGTATAAACCATGTCTGTTCACAGATGATGACTTTATGTTTTGCAAAGTCACAGAGCTAAGACACATA
Source organism: Redunca redunca (assembly GCA_006410935.1). Taxonomy (NCBI): domain Eukaryota; kingdom Metazoa; phylum Chordata; class Mammalia; order Artiodactyla; family Bovidae; genus Redunca; species Redunca redunca. Next base: position 588,260 of record SJYQ01000372.1, read on the forward strand.
AGTCTACTGCATTTCTACACAGTCATTAAAAAATTTGGAAAATGAAATTTACAATTACCATTTACAGGATGAAAAACATGACTGAGGGATAAATTGAACAAAACATGCAAGATCTCTATACTGAAAAATATACAACAGTGCTGACAGAAACAAGATCTAAATAAACAGAGAGATACCCCATGTTTAGAGACCGGAAGGTTCAATACTGTTAACATGACCATTCTCCCCCCTCCCCACAAAATTTTAAGAGTGAAATCCCAAAGTCCCAGCAAGGTTTTCTGTGTTTAGAGAAATTGATACTGCCAATTCAAAAATTTTATATGGCAATACAAAGAACCTAGAAGAGTCAAAACAATTTTGAAAAAGAACAAAGTTTAAAGACTTAGAACTTATAAAGCTAAGCAATCAAAACAGGGTAGTCTTGGAATAAGTGGTATCAGAATACACCAATCAATGGAACAGGGTACAATAAAGATAATACACAGAAAATTTGGTTTTCAACAACAGCACCAAAACTAATTCAGTATGGAGTAGATAGTTTGTTGACAAATGGTGCTAGACAAGTGGCTATCCATGGCGGGTAGAGGGAAGTGACAGCAGCATGGAGAAACCCAGTCTCTGTCTCACATAATGTGAGTCTGTTCACAGTTAAAAATCTAAGACCCATACTCAACAATTATCTGTTGATGAACTGAAATACAAGGAATATAAAAACTTGATCTTAATCACATAGGTAGGTTTCTACTGATTTTAGATTCTCAGAACTACCTATTAGAAATTTGATGTAGTGTGGGCTTTTATTTGAAAGTGTACAGACCTCTGTTTTTAATGCTCCAAACCATAAAGTGGTTGAAGAACTGTTCCCTTCTATTGCTCAGTTCATATAATACACTATAAATCAAAAATCAGAATTTACATCTCCATATTATAAAAGGCTGCCTGTGGTTGTCCTCTGGTTCATTCAGCGATTAATGGTCTGTGAACAGAAGAAACTCTGGCCTGTGAAATCTAGGAAACGCAGATCTGAGTGACAGTGGAAGCTGGCCAGCACCATCTGAGTTGCAGAACCTGTAAATTCTTTAAAACAGGGGCTTTCAAGAACACTAGCAGGATTTTCAGGACGGGAAAGAGTTCTGGGCTGCATGTGTCTATGGCTAGGGCAGGGAGGATGCCAGAGGAGAAGGGAAGAGGGGACTCCATCAGCTAGTTGGCGGTGCTAGTTCTACTCTGTGGAAATAGAGGACTGAGGCTCGAACTTGCCATTAATAGCTTCAAATAGTACCCTCCCATTATTACTATAATCCAATCAAGACTGAAACTAAAAACCTTGCGGTTTTCTCTAAGTTTTAACTCTTTTTCTTCCCCTGAATGTTTCCGTATTATTTTTATCCTAGACTTCATAATCAGACACTGTTATACTTCTTTACAGGGCTTCCCTGGTAGCTCAGCTGGTAAAGAATCCGCCTGCAGTGCGGAGACCCCAGTTCAATTCCTGGGTCAAGAAGCTCCCCTGGAGAAGGGATAGGCTACCCACTCCAGTATTCTTGGGCTTCCCTGGTGGCTCACTCAGTAAAGAATCTGCCTGCGATGCGGGAGACCTGGGTTGGATCCCTAGGTTGAGAAGATCCCCTGGTGGAGGGCATGGCAACCCACTCCAGTATTCTTGCCCGGAGAATTCCCATGGACAAGAGAAGCCTGGCTGTCTGCAGTCCATGGGGTCACAAAGAGTTGAACACGACTGAGCGACTAAGCACAGAACAGCACATTTCTTTACAAGTTGACAGTTAATTTCTATTTTTTAAAAAACTATACTTCTCTAGATTTTACCTGTTTAAATCTCTAAAAGGTACTGTTAAAGTCAATGTAAAGGCTACATAGTAACATTAAATCTCTCCTATGGCATAAAGAACAAAACACATTTAACACACTTCCATGGAGTTGGAAGCACACACCTTATAAAATGAGCATAAAATATTATTCAGTATTAATGCAGAAAAATATATAATTCAGTTAAGAATCAACATAAAACAAATTAAACTGTCAAACACTACTTCAAAATAGTTTATATTACTTACTACATGCTCAAGTTTAAAAGAGGGCTCTTGAAGATGAAATTATTAAACAGAGCAACCACAATCAGCAATATTTTGAGTAAAATATTTTCTTGTTAATTCCCTTAATAGTCAACTTTCAGTCCTCAGTGATTGGGCTAGAGGGCATCGCCCCATGCAGATATTGCTATTCCCATTGCATCTCTACCTAACTCTTTGCACCCTGACCTTCTAGATAATTCCAGCTCTCCTGATCTCCTCTTATGCAGCCCTTTCAAGGAAGAAGTCAAAATTATGTCCTCAGTGATTGGGATAGAGGCAATGTAGGCGCCCCTGGTCCCACAATACTGAAAGATAACTTCATCTATACATGAATCAAGTCTGAAAGTTTGTTCTAAAGCATAAGCCCCTCTCTATCTTTTTGCTCCCTGCAAAATTTTTTTGAACAAGGATTCCTTGTTCCAGAGAGATTCCCAGTCTGGCATTTGCTGCTGTCATCCTATAGTCTCATTTGTAAGTTCCTCTTTTCCCTGCCTATTCTATGCTTCCTGGAGCTATAGGCACAAGGTGATTTACATTCAGTACTTCACAGGTGCTCTTATTAAATAATGCGTTTACAGAATTGGGATACTCCAATTTCTTTTTCTTCTTCACTTACCTTGTAGAATAATTACCTAAAGGATAAATCTCTGATTAATTTCTTTCTTATACTGAGTTGAGGTCAGGAAATTTTTCATTCAGAAAACTTGATTCACACTAGATTCTTTATCAATTTTCAAAATAAGTTAGTTCTCTAGCATTCTACAAAGGTAAAAATGAGGTTTTGTGTGTTTGTGTAATGTCTGTGAAGCTAGGGATTTTATCTTATACTATGCTTTCATTTAAATCAGTTATAATTAGTAGTAGTACTCCTGTTCAAACTATCCAAAGCTTTTTCAAGTTGGCTCCTCAGTCCTTTTAACATGAAACAATAGCCTTTTTTAATCTTCTTTACTTACTGATGAGAAAAGATGTCTAGACTTGTCTAGTACATTTCCTACCCAGATATGGAATCAATAATTTCTCCAAGGTCTCCTGGTTCCTTTGAATGAAAATATACAATGTGGGCACTAGGGGTGCTCACTGGTACTGGGCTGACCATCTGTGACGGGTGATTTTTGTGGAGAGAGCTAAGAAATACATTCTTTGGGATATGACTCATACTGGTGTTTTTAATTTAGAATCATGAATACAGAATAAAATGTAATCTCACCAGTTTTATACCTATACCTACTTTTTCCCATGTGGAAATACTGTTTTGCCAAGAAACCAAAATAAATGCTGTTAGGGATCTCAAAGTCTATGAAGTATATATAAAGGAGACAGGAGTTTACATTCATTGCAAGAATCTATAGGAACTTTCACTACAGATAATGCAGCTCACTTATATTTTATAAAAGATCAGCTAGGTCTCTAACATCACTGACTGATCTAAATGAAAACTGAATGCCTTCCAGCAAAGCTTCAAAGTATTTGGTCATTTCTTTAAATTAATGGCTTCTCTTTTCCTATAGGTTTCATTATCTCAGCAAACATATTTACTTTGTCATTTAAGAATAAGTGGTAACATACGAATTTCAAATTATATAATTCCATATATTTATGTTTTTATATACATATATATATATATATGTTTTTTCCCCCTATAGTTAGTTTACTCTGTAAATTGACTTAACATTTTGATGGAACTCAGACAAAACTGCAACATGGTACTTTGTTGGGACACAGCTTCACGCATTCCACATTCTCATACTTTGTCCGTGTCCCAGGAACAGAAGATTAGATACAAGTCTCTGAAGTATTTGTAAAAATATATGAAAACTACTGGTAGTAGTGCATGAAGTGGCTTTTTAGTCACAATGCAGGAAAATCTATACTTTCTAGAAGTTTGAACTCACATAGAGAAGAGTCTGGGGTTTGTGCTGACCGTGGGTCCATGCCCCACTCCCCTTGAGGCTCACAACCTAGATTTGAAGGGCTGAAGACAAGGAGAAAGTCGACGATGATTTGCTGATCCTCTCAAATAACTAATACTGCATCAATTTCTCCTTCTACTTCCATTCCCTAATAGTAGCAGAATGAAATGAAGCCAGGGGCAGCTAGTACACGAGCAACAGGGAATCTCTCAGCATTGCCTGATTAACTCTTGGGCATACCCACATCTTAGGCCCCAACTTCCTGTACACATAAAACAGCCAACACCTAGTCATAACTGTACTGATATGAGCTACCAGCTTCCCCTAGAGCCACAGTGATCTGAATCCTCTGATACATAAGATATATGAAGACGACTGGGGAAAAATGAAAAGCTGAATCTGGTTCTTTCTCCAAGTACTAATACAGATAAAGCAGAAATTGTATGTATGTAACGTTAAATACAGATCTGCAAACAGTTGAGGCAGATGGAACAGGCAGGTGCCTTCCTCAGTTGATCTGCTACGCTGAACTTATAGGAGCTGGTACACATCTTCTCTTCTTTCTCTCAGCATCTTCCCCTCCAGATGAATGATGAGTTCTGCTTTGGAAAATGGATTTCTTTTTTTCTTGTTCTCAGGGGTCCCAAAGCCATTCTCCTGCTGTCTTGGGTATTCTTCCTGGGAAGAGTAAAACCTTACAAGGCAGATCTTGTGGGCTCCAATACAAAAGGCCTCAGGGCACCCTAAGAAAAGAGCTGGAGTTGAGGGTATGGATTCAGAGCCCCGGGTGTAACTTACACAAGGTGTTAAGATCATGAGGAAAGAACTCTGCCTACATTTCCTTCAGTGGGGAGGAACGAGGTGACACCTGCATAATGCTGACCAAATGCAGGCTGCACAACACTCATCCAAGGGCGAAATCCTGGGAGGAGGTAACAGAGGGTGCCTCAGTGCAGAAGAAACCCAGTGAGAAGCGCCATTCTTGCTACCAGACACCTGAACACCTGAACAATCTGAAGCATACATGTTTGCGTATGGATCAATTTAAAATTTATATTCAAAATCTACTTCAGAAGTGCTTAACAGCAACTTTCTTGCCTATATAGAACCTAAAATGTTGTTTTTAAGGTAAAAAATAGAAATATTTTAAAATCTGTTTATTTAGTGTCAGCAATCCAATGATGATGATGTAAAAAGACTGAATTTACCTCCTCGTACGAACCCATTAGTAGCTATTGCTGACGTAGACAGTCCTGTGATAGTCGTCACAACAGTGGCCATTGCTATTACAATGACTGACAGACCTTTAGGGGAAAAGAAAAGGCAGCTTGAGAATACTTTTAGTCTCATTTGAATCTGCCACATCTACAACTGATGAGTCTAAGGATACTGAATTAACATTATAACTTACAACTTATCTTATTTTTAACCCATTTTAGATCAAATCTAGAATTAGGAAAAGGGACATGGAGAACGTAGCTTAGAATGATTCCAACGGGTTGAATTTTATGAATTTTAGAGCCTACACATGCATTCAGTTACTTCGCCTACTCATTCTCAAATGAATCAACAGTATGTAACTTGACTCACCTATTCCAGCTTGACCCACAATCCATGACAATCTAATGAAGAGCATCACTCCCCAAATGTTTAACATACAACGTACCTAGAAGAGGAAGAGCCAAGTCACAGGTGAAAAGTAATTAAAGACAATACACAGTAAATGCTCAACTAGCCCACAGCTGGATAACATACTTTTAAAACTACAGAAAGTCATTTCAAATCTCTTATCCGAAGATCTTCTTTAACAGATATTTTTAAAAAGAGCTTTAGTGAGAGCTTCAATGTGAGCTAACTAAATAAGTATGATGTAATATATGAGTGTGTATACACACACATACACACACACAAATTATCTGAAGCAGCAGAAGCAAATGAACAAGAAAGATACAAGGAATATTTTAAGACTTCAGCCCTAAAGAAGAGCAGTGTATGTTCCCCCCTTTTCAATCCAAGTAAGTTTAATTTTTAACTTACTCCTTAATAACATCCTCATTTCATAATTTCTGCTGCTAAGTTGCTTCATTCGTGTCCAACTCTGTGTGACCCCAGAGAGGGCAGCCCGCCAGGCTCTCCCGTCTCTGGGATTCTCCAGACAAGAACACTGGAGTGGGTTGCCATTTCCTTCTCCAATGCATGAAAGTGAAAAGTGAAAGTGAAGTCGCTCAGTCGTGTCCAACTCTTAGCGACCCCATGGACTGCAGCCCAGCAGGCTCCTCCATCCATGGGATTTTCCAGGCAAGAGTACTGGAGTGGGGTGCCATTGCCTTCTCCGTTCATAATTTCTAAGTAGCCTTAAATATTCCGTAATATTTGTCAACTCAAATGCTAACTATTCACACATTTCAGAAACCAAAACTCTTCCTAAGACAGTATCCCCAACTTATTTTTCTTTTATTTATTATGCTGATACATAGTATATAGTATATATATATAGTATATAGTCTGCTAAAATCTAAGACTAGGCAAACAATACAACCCAGAGCATAAAATGCATTCTACCAATTAGACAATAAAACTATGACTAGAACTGGAACTTTCCCTCTACTCCCCTAAATGTCAATACAACTCTAATTTAGCGCTTCCAAAGTCTCAGTCAGACTGTCTACTCTAGTTAGATCCTTAGAGCCTATCCAAACACAGGAAAAAAAAACAAAGTAAATCTGAACCTTAGTTACCTAAACCTGTCTACTGATGTGGTCTCAACATAAATATTTCTCCCATATTCTGCTGCTTAACTTCTACACATCTCTCTTCAAAAGACAATCTGGTAGCAGGAAAGGAGGCGGGCACATTTCAGCCATGCTGCCCGCCCGGCTTCCTTGATCCTGCTGCTCCCATCAATATAATAGCTTCATACTTAATTTCTGAGAAGTGACAACATGTGAGAGTCATAAGAGGTTATAAAATATAATTCAGAGGTAACCAAGTGTAGTTTGATTAAATGAATAAGCATATTTCCTTTACCCAATTTAATACCCAAGAGAAAAGGAGGTATAAGTTATTAATTTGGTTCTCCTTAAAAACCAGATAAAACAGTTTTAGGAACAGAAAACGTTATTTGAGAATTAATGACAATACTAGGAAGACTTTCTAATAAACAGAAATATGTGACTCTAAAATTAAGTCTATAGGTACATACTAGTACACCCTTAATCCAGCCAAACTTCACGACTCCTTTACTTTCCGCAGTGTATGTGACCACAGCCTCTCTGGTTGGCGTGCTTTCTTCTCCATTTGCAAAGCCATCCTCAAAAGGTTCCTGGCCATAAGAGGAAATGTGAATTATGCTTAAGAATTATTTAACATTTAAAACCACTTGATAAAACAAACATCACTTAACCATGTTTAAGGGGGGCACAGTACAGAATTCCAAGAACCAAGTTCTAAATACTTTACCTGAAAGTGAAAGTCACTCAGTTGTGTCCGACTCTTTGCGACCCCATGGACTACAGAGTCCATGAATTCTCCAGGTCAGAATACTGGAGTGGGTAGCCTTTCCCTTCTCCAGGGGAACTTCCCAACCCAGGGATCGAAAATGTAAATCAATAAAGTGGAAGAAAACCTTAATCACTGAGTTTTAAATCTGTAAATCTTATTGTGACAGCAAATCCATTTTAATAATTTCAAATTTTAATTACATTTTGGTGTTATCCAGAGAACACAAAGAATACTATTTGCTAAGGATAGGCTAGCCAGGTGGGTCAATTCAGACCTTGCCTCTCTAGCCATAACTTCATATTGCCTGGATGCATCCAACCCATATCTGAAATTTCAGTGTTAACACTGTCAAATTCCTCTTTGGAACCAATGAACAGTTTTCTCTGTACAGCTGCTGATAGTATGACTCTTTTGACCCCAGGGTTCACTCCTAACTCCTGTCTTTACTCAGTACTTCGTTCAGTGCTCTTCACTCTTTCCTGACTTTTCTCAGATTCAGACATGAACTGGTTGACACAGTGCATTTTCACAAGTGTTTCCCTCTAAGGCTTGTATGTATGTTTCACATCTGATTCTATAATTCTTAGCTTCTGTTCTTTACATTCTCTTTTCCTGTCCTTAGTTCCTTTTAAACAATAATTTTCAGTGGTTACACCCTCTACTGAATTCTGAATATAATTTTTCTCACAAAAACGAGCTGAAGCAAGTTTTGTGTTACAACAGAGTGAAATGTATGTAATAAAACAAACTTCCTTTTTTTTCTTTGACTTCTGTTAGCCAAGTAGATTCAAATGCATTGTTGCTGATGGTTTTTTAAAGTGCTGTCAACCAAGACCTGCTGTTGTTTAGTCGCTAAGTTCTGTCCAACTCTTTTGCGACCCCATGGACTATAGTCTGCCAGGCTTCTCTGTGCATGGGATTTCCCAGGCAAAGATACTGGAGTGGGTTGCCGTCTCCTTCTCCAGCGGATCTTCCCAACCCAGGGGTTGAACCTGCCTCTCTTACATTGGCAGGCAGATTCTTAACTACTGAGCTACACGTGTTCTTCATTTATCCTGGGCATACATACAGGAGAGCTGCTAGGCCATGAAGTCCTTGTTGCCAGGACGACATCCTTCCATCTTTCTCACCGCTGCTTCTCTATCAGACTGCAGACTGTCACTCCTCATTTCAGTCAACGCATCTACCTTTCTTTAGTCCTCTTTCTTACACAGAATTTGACATAAACCAGTAACAGATGAGCATGTTGGAAACATGTACAAACAGGAGAAATATAATCAGGGGCCTGGGAGCTCAGCAGCCCACTTTGGCTTTACCGCCGCTGCCGTTTATGTTCTAGACAGTGGGACATCACTGATGAGTTCCCCAAGCCTGGCCCCCGAAAGAGAACTGGCGACTCAACTGTTCCAGTACCCAAATAAAACAAGAACAAAAATGTCTGCCTCTTAACTCAATGAACTTTAAAATAGCTAGAAGTTCCTCAGATTTCACTCTAGGATATTTAATGCTCTTCAGTTATAAAATAACACTTTAAATTATTATATAACCTGCAAGTATTACAAAGAAAATTCAATACCTATAATAATAAAGAGAGACTTTCTATTCCCATTTCTATTAAAAGAAAACTAAAGATGTGTGTACCTAATAGGCTACTTTCTCCAAGGCTAAGTACTAATGTGGGTGTCTTTAATAATTCAGAAGCAAGATGGCATCTCAAAATTTTTGCTGTGGGTGTTTATTAGAATTCCACCTCAAAGTTGAAGATCTAGCAATAATTATACTACTTTCTACTATGAACTATATTTAAAACACAAAATAAGGTTTTTCTGCATGAATAATGTATTTTAAAACAAAGATGAATCCAAATAAACTTTTAACTTCCTTATCATTTTAAAATAGCTCTACTTTAAAAAGTGTTATTAATCTTTAAAATACAATTAAAAAATTAAAATCAATTATGTCATTTATATTTAAATCAATAAATTTAAGTTAATGAGATTGGGTTTATAATTATATTAATTTCCAAAATAATAAGAAACCAA
>SJYQ01000372.1:598141-630511 GCA_006410935.1 Redunca redunca
TATCTACCATTTTTAGAGAAACGACTTTTTTTTTTTACTGTTTTTCATACAATGAATACAATGTCAAAAATAAATGATTTTTTGGATAATACCATATTGAATGAGATGGACCAAATTAATTTAAATATATTTGGGGAAATAATCTTTCAAAATATAGCACTGTGAACCTGAACCTACAAAGCAGGGACTGAGACTAGGAGCAAGAACAGGGTGAGAGGAAGAGGCAAGGGAAACAATGGAAGACCCAGAGAGGTAGGCCCTCGGTGACCCGAAGGATTTCTCAATGAAACAGAGAGAGATACTGATCAATTACGTCAGTCTGAAAAGAAAATGATTAATTCAATTGGACATACTGAATTTGAGGAGCCATGAAACAAAGAGTTCTACCAGGCTATTAAAAAATTCATGACTGAAACTTAGGAGAGGGGCCAGGGATAAAGAGCTAGCTAGTGGGAGAAGCTATGGGGAAAAATTGCAAAGAGAAATGTTGGGAGAGAAAACCTGAGTAACTGACCATTTTTCTGAGACTACAAAAAATATAAGAATGAAAGGGAACTCTGATTTCCATGGTCATCATTTCTTTGCAGGGAGTAGAGAAAAGTAGAATTTTTACACTATGGATACTCTCCCTTGTATATTCAAATTTCTACCTCAACTTGACCATTCTTTTCTCCTCTAATCATGGTTATCTTTTTGCTATACACTGCATATCCCGCCTCCAAATGCCCAGCCAAACTTGCTAAACTACTATACAGTATATTCATCAATGCTCACCGATCTGGCTTCACCATGCTACAACACTGAAATGTTTCAAGACGTTCAAAGACTTCTCTGCTGCCAAATAAAATAAGTCTAATGTACATTTTTTAGTCTCTCTCTCAAAGGTCTTTTGAAGTAGCTCATGATACTGTTGACAAGCCCCTCTCTTCAAACATTTTTTGAAATGCCATACTCTCTCAGCCTCTTCCCCCCAGCATTTAAATGGTAGAAGTCAATTCAACACTTGGTCTTAGCCCCATCTCTTTTTTTCACCCTATTTCTTCCCTGTGGTCATCTCATCAGACCTGTAGCTTTAACCACCATCTATATGTGACAAGTAATAAGTGATGGCTCCCATACATTTCCAGATCAGGTCTCCCCTCTGAATTTCAGCCCACTATGTAAATACTGATGTTGTCACTTGAACTGTTCACTGTGTTTATTTACTACTCCAGCTCTTACCACTAAGAAAAAAAAGAAACTGTCAATGTATCACAAACAACGACTTTTTCTAAATGAAAAGGAGGGGGAAGTAGTTTCTCTGTTTTGGATTAGTTTTTAATTGTTAAAGGTTTCAGTGAACACTTAAATATCAAAAAAGGTATTTGATCAGAAAGACAGTAAGTTCTTAATAATTAACATTGTTAATTTATAGTATAAATTAATTTAGATTTGTTCTGCAATGCATGTCTTTAAGAATTTACAGTTTTTCAGTTTCTAATATCCAAAATTTAACTTGTCTTTTAATTCACTGGTTTAAATTATCTTTTACATATCAGAAGTCATAGTTCATATTCTGTGTGACCTAAGAGAAAATACTACTTCAATACAAGGGGTTGGTTTAATGATGATTCCTCAGTTAAAAAAAAAAAAATTTCTTGCCCAATTGACCTGTTGTTTCTTCCCTAACACAAGAATTTTCCCGAGTATTTTAGAGACAACCTAGGATGAAGCCAGGTTTCTTTTTACAGTAATGGACAAAAACAAAGCTTTAGGAAAAAATACTTATCCAAGGATTTTTTTAATTACAGTTAAAAATGTCTCACCGGCTGTGTAACCTAGAGGACAGTAATATATTCTGTGTACATCCTCATCATGGGCACGTCAATGCACTTTTCATTGACAAATGCTTTAAGTACATATTACATTAAAAATGTCACAGTTGTTCTCTTTCTTTGGACATCCCAGTTATTTAAGTTCACAAAATTTTCATCTCAAGTGTACAAAGTAGCATAGATGGTGTTTGTGACATCACTAGACAAGGATGTGAATACCCACGAAAGATGATAGTGCAGGGATCAGAATGATTTATGATCACATGCTTTCTCCAAGGTTGAATAAAGGGGCTTGTTATTGTGCAAAGAAAAATCAAGACTGTCTAGACAGTGCAACTTCTGAATACAGTTAAAAAATACTAATAACACATTTGGGCAAAGCCTATTCCCTATCTATTCATTTTTATACAAATTCATTCTGTTTTTACCATTAAACTGGTAAAGGCTTGGTAAAAAGTATCTCAGCTCAGCAATTTTATATCATAGTAGGCAAAAGACAGTAAGCTACACACTTTTTTTAAAATTTGGGAGAAGGGGAAAATGTTTGGGTTTTTATTGCTTTACTGATGTTTTAAAGAACTGAGCAAAGCTGTATCAAACTCTCTCTTGAGGTCTATGGCTACTAAAATATTGTTTCCAGACAGACTTAAGGCTGCTGAAATATGGACACCCTTTGAAGAGAGAAATGTTCCAATCCCTTAAAATAGCTCCTGATATTCTTTTATTTGAAGATCCTACAGTTGCAAAAAGCAGTTTCTGGGCATAAACTACAACCACATCTTTCCGTTCATTCATTAAACAAATATTTACTAATTGATTCTATTAAGAACCATGCTAGGGACTTTTCAGCCCTCCCAGAATTCGTATTTTTATAGTAGAGACTAAAAATGAAAGGTAGGTTTTCTATCTTTTATCCAGGGCATTTTCTACTACACCAATAAGTCTCAACCAGTCAAAGCAACGGTTGGGTGCTTCTTTTCAAGTCATAGCCTCTTTATGATAAAGTTTGTTTCCTATGTAAAATGGGATAATAATCCCTGCCTACGTGTACCACCTCCTTGGAGTCTCAAAACTATAAATAAAGATCAATGTGTTACAGCCACACATAGCAGTTGGGCCTTCCTAGAGCTTGACAATCAAGTCAGCTGATATGACTTGATTGTAGTTCAGCAATTTAACTTTGAGTGCCTTGTGAGAAATCTTGAGAGTGTGACTCATAGTTAATACATTTCAAAAGGATTAGCAGAAAACTTATTCCTAGGTGGCCTGGCTTTTCAGTGCCTGGCCACTTCTCAACAAGGACAAGATTACACACTCAGGTGACCCCATCAGAGTAAAGGCAGCAGTTTCCCTGGGGCTGCACATGTCTCAGTGCCCACACAATGCTGCTCTCATGGCACCTTCCGGGAAGCTCAAACCCACCATGTCACGTGGAGGACCAAACTGCATGCCAGTGAGCATTCCTTAACTCCTCTTACAACCAGGGACCCTTCTCCTTCTGTCCCCACACTGTATCTCTGATATATATGTTGCGTTAAACCTCGATCGTGCTTTATGGTCTCATGAATGCAAGGGGACGACAGAGGACGAGATGGTTGGATGGCATCACCAACTCAATGGACATGGGTTTGGGTGGACTCCGGGAGTTGGTGATGGAAAGGGAGGCCTGGCGTGCTGCGGTTCATGGGTTCGCAAAGAGTCGGACAAGACTGAGCGACTGAATTGAACTGAATGCATGCTTCTGTGTAAAGGTCCATTTATTTAGAGGAAAAAAATGTTCTATTAGTGTTACCTCGGCAACTAGAAAGTAGTTATTAAACTAATACACCAACTTACAGAGTTAATGTGAGGGTTGTATAAGATAAGATATTCACTTACATAGAAACACAAAGTTAAAGTTACTGAAGATGAAAATTGCAAAAAAACTGAGGAAACAATATTAGATAGCTTTAGTTTTTCAACATGACAAAATTATATGCACTGGCTAATCACTTTCTGGCTGCCACAAAATATGGGCTAATGAATCATTTACCCTGCCAAATGAAGACTAGGGAACTCAACTGCATTACAGCATTTTGAACTATGAAGTAACATTTGGATTCTAAACACAACTGATGTGACTTTTTAGACAGTAAATCAACCTTACCAATTCATCTTAAGCCACAGGGGGGAAAAAAATGAACAGGAATACAATGTTGGGGGCAGATATAAAGCTATAAAAGTTCAAATGCATTTAACAACTACTTATTTAGAAGACTGAAGAAGGAAATGGTAACCCACTCCAGTATTCTTATCTGGAGAATTCCATGGACAGAGAAGCCTGGCGGGCTACAGTCCATGGCTGGTCACAAAGAGTCGGACACGACTGAGCAACTAACACTATTTAGAAGATGCTATGCATAGCGTGGTAGCTACTCTCTACCAGAGAACAGAGAAATTTTTAAATATACAAAATGCTTATCCTTATTCAGGTTATCAAGTTATCTATTCATTGATGTGGCTGTGGTAGCTGCTGCTGCTAAGTCGCTTCAGTCGTGTCCGACTCTGCGACTCCATAGACAGCAGCCCACCAGGCTCCTCCATTCTTGGGATACTCCAGGCAAGACACTAGAGTGGGTTGCCATTTCCTTCTCCAATGCATGAAAGTGAAAAGTGAAAGTGAAGTCGCTCAGTCATGTCCAACTCTTAGTGACCCCAGGGACTGCAGCCCACCAGGCTCCTCCGTCCACAGGATTTTCCAGGCAAGAGTACTGGGGTGGGGTGCCATTACCTTCTCCAGTGGTTGTGGCAGACAATGCTAAAAATTTCTGTTAACTACAACCACCAAAAAGGTCAAAAGTCCAGCATAAGGGTGATCACATATAAGTAGAACTGAAACATTAATCCATTCCAGAAGTTTCAAATTCTTCCAAATTAACATTTGTAGTAAATGAAAAACAAGTAGGAAAAGCCTATTTAACAGTGCAACAGTCTGCCTGAGTTGTTAAATATACAGTTTTCATCTGTTTCTGAGCAATTCTCTTATTATTTCCTATAACTACATACACACAAGGAAAATATCACAGAGAAAAGGATGATTTTTTTTTTCCCCCATGACTCTTAAAGAATTTGACTCTGGATATGAATTGATTTGTAGGTTAGGCAATAATTTGGTTTTATATATTTGGACTCCTATTATCTATCTGGCTTCCTTTCATAACAGCCACCATTTACTGAAAGCCTACTGTGTGCCAGACACTTCCCTAAATGTTTACACATCCTCTTTCCCTGAACTGGAACATCTTTGAGAGATAGATATAATCTCCACCTAACAAAGGTAGAAACAGTCTTTTGATAGGTTAACTTACCCAAGCCATGCAGCTGTTAATGTGGCAATGCAGAGAATCTTCTAAACGGGAGAATTCCACATATTACAGTGAGTGAGCCAAAGTGAATTATTTTAAGCTGTCTATTTTGAGTAAGAGGACTATAGACAAATTGCCCAACTTAAGAAACTGTCCTGCTTATACTTCCCAATTCCTCAGCTATTTTCACTCTTACCTTGCTTCATCCTTCCTTCCTCTGCTTTCCAGTCTAAGAGAAGCTAAGGGTCTCTGATATAATCCTCGTAAAAAATGACAGAAGTAGTTCTGCACTGCATGACAGCAGAGGGGATTTTTTAAAAATCTCTTTGCGCTTTGCAGAAATTCCCCCAGGGTCTACAGTGTATATGAGACTGCTATAGACAGCTGCATGAGACCACCTATGAGAAAGAACTGCTAGTGTACAGACAGAACCCACCTGGAAGGCATGTAAAATGTTTAAATATGAAATTGTCCAAGATAGTTACATTATTTATTTAACTTCGGAAGCTTTTTTGGATGCTGTGGTGGTAGACAGCGTAGTTAAGACAGACCAATCAATCATTTGGTTTTTATGTTACCTAGGATATTCTCTTTCCAATTACAAACCATGTTAGCTGCTCAAGTTAGCAACCTCTTTTGATCAAATGCTCTAGGTCAGGGCTTCCCTGGAGGCTCAGTGGTATAGCATCCACCCGTCAATGCAGAAGACATGGGTTCAATCCCTGATCCAGGAAGATCCTACTTGCCTCGGAACATCTAAGCCTGTGCACCACAACTGTTAAGCCTGTGCTCTAGAGCTTGGGAGCCGCAACGACTGAAGCCCACTTACCCTAGAGCCCATTCTCCACAACTACAGAAGCCTCTGCAAAGAGTAGCTAGAGCACTGCTATAGAGAGAGTAGCCCCCACTCACCACAACTAAAGAAAACCCTGCACACAGCAAAAAGATCCAAAGCAGCCAAAAATAAGCAAAAAAATTACAAAATATTTTTTTAAATGCTATTTAGAAAAGGCAGAGGAACCAGAGATCAAACTGCCAACATCCACTGGATCACTGAAAAAGCAAGAGAGTTCCAGAAAAACATCTACTTTTGCTTTATTGACTATGCCAAAACCTTTGACTGTGTGTAGATCACAACCAACTGTGGAAAATTCGTCAAGAGATGGGAATACCAGATCACCTGACATGCCTCCAGAGAAATCTGCATACAGGTCAGGAAGCAACAGTTAGAACTGGACATGGAACACCACACTGGTTCTAAATTGGGAAAGGAGTACGTCAAGGCTGTGTATTGTCACCCTGCTTATTTAACTTCTATGCAGAGTACATCATGCAAAATGCCAGGTTGGATGAAGCACAAACTGGAATCAAGATTGCTGGGAGAAATAGCAATAACCTCAGATATGCAGATGACACCACCCTTATGGCAGAAAGCAAAGAAGAACTAAAGAGCCTCTTGATGAAAGTGAAAGAGAAGAATGAAAAAGTTGGCTTAAAACTCAACATTCAGAAAACTAAGATCATGGGATCTGGTCCCATCACTTCATGGCAAATAGATGGGGAAGCAATGGAAACGGTGACAGATTTCATTTTTTGAGGCTACAAAATCACTGCAGATGGTGACTGCAACCATGAAATTAAAAGATGCTTATTCCTTGGAAGAAAAGTTATGACCAACATAGACAGCATATTAAAAAGCAGAGACATTACTTTACCAACAAACGTCCCTCTAGTCAAAGCTATGGTTTTTCCAGTGGTCATGTATGGATGTGAGAGTTGGACTATAAAGAAAGCTGAGTGCCAAAGAACTGATGCTTTTGAACTGTGGTGTTGGAGAAGGCTCTTGAGAGTCCCTTGGACTGCAAGGAGATCCAAACAGTCTATTCTGAAGGAGATCAGCCCTGGGATTTCTTTGGAAGGAATGATGCTGAAGCTGAAACTCCAATACTTTGGCCACATGATGCAACGAACCGACTCACCGGAAAAAACCCTGATGCTGGAAAAGACTGAAGCCGGGAGGAGAAAGGGACAACAGAGGATGAGATGGCTGGATGGCTTCACCGACATGATGGACATGAGTTTGAGTAGGCCCTGGGAGTTGGTCATGGACAGGGAAGCCTGGCGTGCTGAAGTCCATGGGGTCGCAAAGAGTCGGACACGAGTGACTGAACTGAACTGAACTAAGGTCATTCTAGGTTCTTTCCTCCCATATATAATTTATCATTGCAAACTCTTGACCCCTGGGAATCCACCTACACATCCATGCCCTTTCTGGAAGGCTTGAAAAATAAAATTACTCACACAGAATTCTTGAAGTTTATCATTAGTGGTTTGTGTCCACGCATAGCAAGATTTGACATAATTGAACAAAAACTAAATATTAGTCTGTTTTAGACGTAAAGTTTCTGGGGAGGGAGGTGGGAGGGGGTTCAGGATGGGGAACACGTGTACACCCATGGCGGATTCATGTTCACCTATGGCAAAACCAATACAATATTGTAAAGTAATTAGCCTCCAATTAAAATAAATAAATTTATTTTAAAAAATAGAAGTTTCTGTATTTTTACAATTATAGACTTTACTATTCCTAATAATTTTTCTTTAAGTTTTTTGTACATCCTCAAAATGCTATCCTTTAAAGTTAGGAAATTACTGAAAGACTTATAACTAAAATATTTAATTTGATATAACACTGCTTTATTGCTGAAATGTTGGTTTTAAAGTATTTCCTCCTGGGGAACTTTTTGCTTGCTATTCCCTCTGTTTTTAACACACTTTGAAAATGGCTGTCTCCTTCTCAACCTTTTAGGTCTTTGCTCAAATGTAGCCTCCTTCCCAGATCACCCAACATATAGTTTCTTCTCAACGGTGCCCCTTTTATTTTCTTCCTAGCATATATCACACTCGGTAATTTATTTATTCAGCTCTTGTTATCTAAGCATCTACCTCTACTCCTTCAAAATAAATTAAAACGGCCTTTCCTGACATTTTTAATCAAAGACACAGAGAATAAATATTGAGCCTCTATGGGCCTTTATGAGCAATCCCTGTTTTCCAAATAATGTCCTGAAATAGTAAGAAGTAAAATTTTATATCCTGAGTCAGATCCAGGTTCAAAACCCAGCTCTGCTACTCACTAGCTATGTGAAACTCTGGCAAGTTAACACCTCTGGCTCTCAGTTTCCACATCTGTAAAATGGAGATTGTATTACCAATCCCACAAGGTTTGAGAAGATAAAGTGAGAAAACATGACTGCACAGAACACAAAAAACTCTCACATACTGCTAGTGGGAATCTAAAGTGGTACACAACTCTGGAAAAACAGTTTGGGCATTACCTTTGTAAGCTGAAAAAAATGCACACCTTTTCATCCAGCAAATCTACTCCTAGAAACATCCCTATAGATAAACTAAATGAAGCAGGACACATATTAAAATGCTCATGTCAGCATCGTTAACAAGTGCCGAGGACCAGAAACAATCTCAAGCACCCACAACCACAGAACAGTAGCATGTCCTATAATGAGGGATCATCAGGAGGATAAGCAAATGAATTATAAATACACACAGTGAGCAAAAGAGGACAGATGAAAAAGAACTGCAGGATTCCACACAGAGTTTTAAAGCAGGCAAAGCTAGACTACTGGTCTGCAGGGATACATAAAGGTGACAAAAGACATTAAAAAAACCAAGACCCAGACCCAAAGAAATGATCACCATTAAGTTAGGACAGTGGTTACTTTTGGCACAGGAAGATTAGAGCAGGGTACCCAGAGGGTTTCTGGGGTGCTAGCAATGGTCTATCCTTTGATTAAATTACACACAGGCTTTATGTTTTTTCTTTGCTATATTTCACAATTTTAAAAAGACCTTTAAAAGGTTAAAAAAAATATTAATTACTTGGTACATTGTCTGACATTAAAAGTAAGCGGTTGATAAATTTTGGCTATTATTATGGACAACAAATAAGTGATGTATTGTTGCAACTGCCCATGGGTGAGTTTAAATAACTAGATGTTGACAAATACATAAAAATAAATACTGCAAAACATTATTAATCTAGACTCCACTACACTGCTTCTTATAATATTGACAGTTTAAGATTACCTTTGGAAGAATAAACAAAAACATGACCTATACATACAAATATGGCACCTCCATGCTGAATCGTGCTAAAGGATGATAGCCTCTACCAGCAGCACGTCAACAGGGTGCAGCATGAAGAACCTGGCTCTGAAGTGACCCCGCTACTAGAAATGCTTTGTACTCTCCCTGCTGTTTAAAATGCCTTTAGTAAAGGAGCGCTTCCTCCCTGTGTTGCTTGCTTTAGTGGCAACTGATAAGCACTTTAGAGCAGGGCTAGCAAGGGTTAATATTACACTGCACAATAAGAGAACAGAAACAAGACTTCTGGGCCCAGCTTTATTTAAGCAAATTAAATCATGGTTAATGACAGAAAGAGGAGTGGGAAATCTTCATTTCAGGGTACGGTTAGTGTAAGAGAATTCACTACTTTCTTTACTTATATTGTAAATTGTAATTTCAACCAGAAGTAAATTTTTTTTTCTTTAAAAAATAAATTAATTAATTAATTAAAAAAATAAAAAATAAAAAAATTATACTTCAAGAAAGTTAACATTCACAAAAAGAATGCTACTTAAATTGTAAAAACAAACTTTTGAACTAAGGCATTCATAAAGATACTTTAGATAAAAATTTCTCATATACTTCAATAGCATCTACTTAATACTAAAGTAAGCTAAAGTGTTAAAATTAATAGCATGAAGCAAAGCCAAATCAGTATCTACAATGGATGTATACATATGCAAATATAGATGTCAAAGTGGCTGGGCTTATTCTAACCATTTTTTCATCAAGCACTAGCCAATTATATCATCCCAAAGCTACCAACATTTCCTATCCGTGCTGTCGGTGATTGGTGTATTCAGTGTAATGCCCCCCATACAGACTGTGCTCTCAAAACAAAGTATTGTTTTACAGGAATCCAATCTGCTCTGGCTAACAATGGTCTATTAATATCCAGCGGCATTAATGCAGAGCTCAAAACTCAAGTGCCACAGATAAAAGTGGATGCTGTGACCATGTGACTTTACAATGAACCAAGTCAGAACTGCTGATTACAGTCAAAGAATTCAGTCCTCTACCTAGCCCATCTTGTTCAAGACTGAGTTACAACAAAATGCATTAAGAATACCTTAATGTATATAGCATTTCAAATTCCATACAACCTGCTAATGTCAACAAACTGTAGCTAAACAGAACATTTCAATTCAAGGTACCAGGAAACTTACTAAGTGATACTGGAAGATATAACTGTATCATTTACATTTCAAATTGTTTTATTTTTAAAATAAGGAGAACCAGAAGTTGTCAAGGATATAAACATGCGACTTAGTGACATCCTAAATATGTATTAGAAAAGCAATAAACATGGAGAAACACGTGATAACAAAAACTTCATTTGGTACACAGTATGCTCTTAGTAGCTCACATATTTCTTACATGAATATATGCTATTTCTCACTATGAATTAAAGTCTTTCCCATTTTCTACAGAAGAAAATTGAGGACCTGAGGTGGCAAGTACTCTTTCTAAAGATCATCCAAGTATTAAGTGGAAAAGGCAAGATTTAAACCCTTGACTGACAGTCAACTAACTACGTATGGAAAAAAAACTAGGAGAAACTGAAAACAAGATCAGATGACAGAAAGAGAAGAGGAACTAAAGAGCATCTTGATGAAGGTGAAAAAGCTGGCTTAAAACTCAACATTCAAAAAACTAAGATCATGGCATCCAGTCTCATCATTTCATGGCAAATAGATGGGGGGAAAAAAATGGAAACAGTGACAAGCTTTATTTCCTTGGACTCTAAAGTCACTGCAGATGGTGGCTGCAGCCATGGAATTAAGAGATGCTTGCTCCTTGGAAGAAAAGCCACGACAAACCTAGATAGCGTATTAAAAAGCAGAGACATCACTTTGCCTACAAAGGTCCGTACAGTCAAAGCTATTTTTCCAGTAGTCATGTACGGATGTGAGAGTTGGGACCATAAAGAAGGCTGAGCACTGAAGAACTGATGCTTTTGAACTGTGGTGTTGGAGAAGATTCTTGAGAGTCCCTTGAACAGCAAGGATATCAAGCCAGTCAGTCCTTTAGGAAATCAATCCTTAATATACATTGGAAGGACTGATGCTGAAGCTCCAGTACTTTGGTCACCTGATGCGAAGGGCTGACTCACTGGAAAGATCCTGATGCTAGAAAAGATTGAGGGCAGGAGAAGAAGGGGCAAAAGAGGATGAAATGGTTGGATGGCATCACCAACTCAATGGACATGACTTTGAGCAAGCTCTGGGAAATGGGAAGGACAGGGAAGCCTGGCGTGCTGCAATCTATGGGGTCGCAGAGTCGGACATAGCTGAGCAACTGAAAAACAATACACCTATCTAAGAGTTAAATCCAGATCTTTGATAGTTAGATTCCTATATTAGGATGTTTCAAAATTGACACTCAGCATATCAATAAAAAAAAACAACCCACAACAATGTACTACTGTCACAATGATAAACAAAATCTGTCTAAGACATATTCTTTGGGAGGGAGGAGTGATTTTTTTCCAGGTAAGTCTTTTAAAATTTGGGAATCATTGGTCCAAACAAAAGGAAAGGGAGACAGAAAGCTAGTTTCAAAGAGATGCAGCCTCACCAAGTGTTAGTTAAGTGCTTAGGAAAACCACAACCTTGCAAAATATAACTGCTACTCCAAGACCTTCTGAAAACCCACCTCCTCCAAAGACAGACTGGAAGACCAAATGCAGAAATGTGAGTTAAGAGCGCTTTGGAAATGTAACACTTTATACAATATTAACAGATTCTTTACAGACTTTCCAATATTAAAGATGAGGAACTCATTTTAACAACAAATATTTCATTGAGGGCCTGATATGTTTAGACAACTTTATTTAAGGAAGGATCTCATGCAAAATTAGAAGAAAAAAAAAGTGACTGTTTAACAATTTTAAACTAGTGGTGACTATTTAAATGGAAGCACAGGCTAATAGGTTCTCTGTGATGAGGGAAACGCTCTATATCTTCACTGTCCAGTATGGTAGCCATCAGCCAACATGTGGGTACTGAGCACTCAAAATATGGCTCAAGTAAGCGTATTTTTAACTTTAGTTTAAACTCAGTTTAACAGCCAAATGTGACTTCCAGTAGTCATGTACGGATGTGAGAGTTGGGACCATAAAGAAGGCTGAGCACTGAAGAATTGATGCTTTTGAACTGTGGTGTTGGAGAAGATTCTTGAGAGTCCCTTGGACAGCAAGGATATCAAGCCAGTCAGTCCTTTAGGAAATCAATCCTTAATATAGGATTAATATAACCACTATAGTGGTTACAGTATTGAAAAGTGAAAGCCCAGATCATAAAAATTACATCCCACTTTTGGGAAATACAGATAAGAAAGGCAGAAGAAATGGAAAAAACAAAAACAAAAACAAAACTTACTGAGTCCTTTTATAAGAAACTTTCTTAAAATTTTTTGAAAAGAATTTTCTATTGGGAAAAGATCTATACACACTGTGAAACTGAGGAGTCCAAACCTTTTCTACTTCATTTTCAATGAACTAAAAAACAACTGCCATGAGTATTTTAAAAAGAAACAAACCACCGAAATAGCAAGACTTGTATAGTATTAAACTGCGGGACACTGGAATTAACTGGGAGTTAAAATGGTTGTGGCAAGTTCCAGCCTTGTCTCTGCCAGTTATGGGTCTTATGATTTTGGACAGGTAGGTCACTTAGCTCTTTCATGTGCCAACTGGAGCCACATGGCTGTCAAATGTCCTTTAGAAATTCTGGATGACAATATAAGGAACATAAAAGTTTAAGATTCGTCTGCAACATTAATTTATTAAAAAAAAACCAAAACAGTTCTATTATTCAACATGTATTGACAGGATCTGCTATATAGCAGGGACATAATGATAAACAGCCACAGACATACTCTGCTTCTCATGGAGCTTGAAGTCAACTCAAGCTGACTCAAATAACCATCTTAACACATGCACGGTCCCTCTAATTGAAGTAAGTGCTCCAAGAGAAAAGAGATTTGTCCTGGACTGGAGGTTAAAGGCTTCCTCTCCCAGGAAATAAGGACTGAAGTGAAACTTTAAGACTGAAAAGTTTTATCAGTGTGCCATGGGGGAGAAAGGAGGAAGATTTCCTGGATCCTATTACATACTACAAAGGCCCAATGGCCAAAGAAAATACGGTGCTGTTAAGAACTGAAACATTTAAGAGGATGTAGCCCAGAGCTAGACAATGCAGGGCTAGTTTCAAGCCAAGGAATAACATGGTCAATTTTGTTTTAAAAGGATCACTCTGGGCACAATAATGACACGGCACAGTGAATAAGAGGAAGCCATAAAAGGTTGCTGGAGAAGAACATGCTGCAGTTGTCTAGGATGGCAGCAGCAAGGATGAAAATCATATTTAGAAAATACAGATGAGGCAAAGAACTTGGTGATGACCTGGATATACAGAGAGAGAAGGAAAAGTGTCAGGGATGACTCAGTCTTCTCACTTGTGCAATGTGATGAATGGTAGTGCCATTCAGAAGCACAGGACATACTGGAAGAGAGCCTGGGTGGTTTTGTTTTGGGAGGCAGAGGGAGAGATATAAGTCTGTGAGTGTGGGGTGTCTTTAGACATGAAGCAAAAGTGTCTAGCAGGCACTGGATGCCCAGGACTCAACAAGCGTGTATTAATTAGTAAGAGACAAAATCGAGGGAGTAATTAGCCTTCAGGTGATACTGAAAGGTGATATACAGAGAGAAGATGACAAAGGAAGAAAGCAAGCCAGAAGCAAGCCTAGAGGATGGCCAGTTTAGAGAAGACTCTGGGTTGAAAAAGCCAGAGAGGGAGAAGGAAAATTAAGAGAGTGGTGTTATAGAAGCCAAGGAAGTGCCAAGAGGACTTCAAAAGAATATCAAATGCTGATGGAAGGCTGACTGCTACTGAGAAAAAGGGTTTGCTGGAATTAGTGATAAGGATGAAGGAGGGCACCGGTGACTTAACAAGAACTATTTAGGTGAAATGATGGGTAAAAGTCGTGGTACAGCAGATGGCTAGAATCCTCATAGTGCCTTTAAGTCTCGCTCTAATGGAGCATAGGCAAGCTTGTCTTCCAAGCCACCTACCTGCAATACGGCTCCGAAATGACTCACACACTAAACGGTTAGAAACTACGTCACTGAAGGAACCAATTCACACCGACCCAACAAAGAACCACCCAGAGGTTCCTAGTATGCTTACTCTAGATAAACAGCTAGTTTGTCAGTGTTCAGGAACTGCATAGCGAAAATTTCAGACAGAGAAATTTCTGAGTCCAAGGGTACTATGACTACACCAGCCACAACCAGCTTCTACACAGAGATGAGATTCCACCAGCTATGTTTGCTTTACAGACTTCCCTCTTCTTCTAATCAGAAGTCCCCAAGCTCCCTATGGGCTTTAAGTTTTTCATAACAGCTTTGTGCTAAGTTGCTTCAATCATGTCTGACTCTGTGCGACCCTATGGACTATAGCCCGCCAGGCTCCTCTGTCCACGGGATTTTCTAATTTCCTCTGTCCATGCCTTTCTCCAGGGGATGTCCCTGACCCGGGGATTGAACCCATGTCTCTTATGTCTCCTGCCCTGGCAGGCAGGTTCTTTGTTGTCTGACTCTTTGCCACCCCGTGGACAGCAATACCCCAGGCTTCGCTGTCCTTCACCATCTCCTGAAGCTTGCTCAAACTCATGTCCATTGAGTCAGTGATGCCATCCAACCATTTCATCCTCTGTCGGTCGTCCCCTTCTCCTCCTGCCTTCAGTCTTTCCCAGCATCAGCGTCTTTTCTAGTGAGCCAGCTCTTTGCATCAGGTGGCCAAAGTACTGGAGCTTCAGCATCAGTCCTTCCAATGAATATTCAAGACTGATTTCCTTTGGGATTGACTGGTTTGATTTCCTTGCAGTCCAAGGGACTCTCAAGAGCCTTCTCCAACACCAAGGGTCAAAAGCAATCAATTCTTTGGGCCCACCCTTCTTTATGGTCCAACTCTCACATCCATACATGTCTATTGGAAAAACCATAGCTTTGACTATGTGGATTTTTCTTAATAGCTTTAGGAAAGCACTATTACAGGTTCTAGTGAAAAATGGAAGGATAATAAAGCCAATGGCGGATGATAAACTTAATATTTAATGGAAAACCACTGATATGTTTTTAGCTTCGGTGGTTAACTAGTTTTCCTGGTCCATCCCTCACTCCTTCACTCTGCAGAGTCAACTCACTAGTTCCCCACTTATACTCCTTGAAAAACTACCAGTTCTCATAAAAACACATTTTTATGCTAGAAATTAAAACCCATTTTCTTAGGTTCTATTACTTCACAAACGATTAGCTGCAATTTTATAACTGTTTGCCCCATTATAGAACTAACTTGTAGGAGGAAACCCAACTCTTGAGTCCACTTACCAAACTTGCTCCTCCCAGTCTCTCACCTCTTCATAAACATTGATTCTATTCTCAGCAAGGGAAAACTCCTCACTCAAACAGTTGCTAATCTCAACAATTTCACCTTTTAAATATAATCAGCATTTAAACACCTGTCATCATATCAAACACTACCGCCTTCATAATGGTCATCATCATCATCACTAAAGCCCTGCTAACTGGTTTCCCAGCTTCTACTCTTACCTGCTGATGGGATACTCCCCACACAGCAATGAGAGTGATGTTTTACAAATGTAAGTCAGATCATGTCAAGTCTGTGCTCAGAGCTTTCCATGACTCCCTACATCACTCAGGGTAAAATTCTAAGTCTTCATCATGATCTACCAGGTTTTACATTGTTGCTCTTCACTACTGTTCCAGCCTCCCCTATCACTCTCCTGCTAGTCACCCCAGTCTTGCTGGTCCCCTTGTTTCTCAGTCATGTCAAGCACACCCCAGGCACACTCCTATCTCAAGGTCCTGGTGTTTGCAGTCCTTTGCCGATTCTTCTCCCAAGGTATTTACGTGGGCTGATCTTTAGTTCCTGTCTAGTGACTGCCCGTGGAGAAGGAAATAGCAACCCACTCCAGTACTCTTGCCTGGAAAATCCCACGGACAGAGGAGCCTGGTAGGCTGCGGTCCATGGGGTTACTAAGACTCAGACACGACTGAGCGACTTCCCTTTCACTTTTCACGTTCATGCATTGGAGAAGGAAATGGCAACCCACTCCAGTGTCTTGCCTGGAGAATCCCAGGGACGGGGGAGCCTGGTGAGCTGCCGCCTATAGGGTCGCACAGAGTCGGACACGACTGAAGCGACCTAGCAGCAGCAGCAGCAGGGACTGCTCGAGTCAGAGAGGGCTTCTCCAACTCACCTAAAACAGCACCACCCCAGCCATTACCATCTATCTACCTTTCATTTTCTTCACAGCAGTTATATCGCACTTACTGGCTTATTTCTCCTACCGCTAAGATAAAAGCTCTACAATTCTTTTGTGCTCACTGCTGTATCCTCAGCACTCAGGGCTATTACTGGTGCTCAATCAAGACTTTTTGAATAACTAAAAAATTCATATTCATTTCACTTCAGCATGGAGCCAATCTGATTAGTACTGCAGACTTTGCAAACACATATGAAACAGGTGATAAATAAATTAGTGAAAACGAACACACTCAACACATAAGAACCAAGAAACTCTCTTTTGGTCCTTTAAACTCTGGTCTAACAAGATTGGGAATGTAAGTGTGAACACAAACACATGAAGACATTGATTACAAAAGCAGTACACAGATTTTTTGCCACATTTTAAAGCTCAAGTTTATCTTTCCTTCTTCCCAGGCAGTCAGTTGGTATATACTTGGAGAATGTGTACAGTCTTCTGGGTAAACCAGACTTCAGCTTTGGTGGCTCTGGTTTAGAGGGTGGTAAAGGTCCATCCTAAAGGAGATCAGTCCTGGGTGTTCACTGGAAGGACAGATGCTGAAGCTGAAACTCCAGTACTTTGGCCACCTCATGCGAAGAGTTGACTCATTGGAAAAGACTCTGATGCTGGGAGGGGTTGGGAGCAGGAGAAGGGGACGGCAGAGGATGAGTGGCTGGATGGCATCACCGACTCGATGGACGTGAGTTTGGATGAACTCCGGGAGCTGGCGATGGACAGGGAGGCCTGGTGTGCTGTGATTCATGGTGTCACAAAGGGTAGGACTCGACTGAACTGAACTGAACTGAAAAGTTGCTCAGCTGAATTCTCCAGGCCAGAATACTAGAGTGGGTAGCCTTTCCTTTCTTCAGGGGATCTTCCCAACCCAGGGATCTAACACAGGTCTCCCACACTGCAGGCGGATTCTTTACCAGCTGAGGTACAAGGGAAGCCCTTAGAGGGTGGGGCCCCTGGCAAAATCGTGAAACAGTCCAAGTCTGTGCCACACACATGTATTTCTGATCAAGGTCCCACCTCTACTCAACCTGGACCTACTCTACTCCCTATCCCCAGGGATTTGACCCATTCTTCTTCCTCCTGGGTGAGCTTCCACAACTCAATCTCTGTATTGATATGATTAGCAGTGTGTGGAGTTTCTTATCCAAGACTCAACACAACCCACTTAGAGCGGTAGCTATACTTGTTTAAAGTCCTTGTTAAGTGGGAGGAACTTGTCACCCTGATACACTCAACAAACAAATCTTTATTAACCACCTATTCTCTCTCCAGAGATGAATGAGATACCAGCTCAGGTATCTAGTGAAAGAGACAGTCACATTAGTCAATAATTCCTCCTCTCTTCTTTCGGTTAGGTAACCATTCCACTCTCAGGTCAAGATAGAAGAGTGATGTTGGCAACCCCCAACATGTCCCCCTCAACATCCCTGCCATCTCAGAGCAGACCCAGGGAATACAGAGGAAGAAGAAATAAGAAGAAAGAGGAGCTACGTCCTGGCAACAGTAAAAAAAACAAACAAACCTGGGTGTGAATTTCACCTGTACCACTTTCTATGACACTGGTATTAAGGATTTCTTTAGGTTCTATGAGCCCATTTTATCATAAGTAAAATGTGTCTAAGACTTCTTAGGAATTAAACGAAAAAACCAACATACTTAATGAAACATGAGACATTTTCCCACATCTGATGTTTTCTATCATACACGTTGAAATTGTCTATCAAATACTTACTTCTTTATTTACCATCTACTTTTTAATTTCTTCTTATAGGGGTAGGAATCACTACGTCAGTTTTATTCTTTAAAAAAAAAAATCAATTATTGGCATCAGCTTTGAAGACTTTCTGTCCTTTTTAAAATTATTTTCTCTCAGCTTCCCTGACACTGCTCTCCTAGCTATTTCTCACCAGCCTAAGAGCTCCTTCTTTATTCCCTTTGCCAGTGTCTCCACAATCTCCAGTAGACCTCTAGGCATTCCCCAAGTTGAAGCCCAGACCATGTTTCGTTCTCTTATCTACCCACTTTCCCAAGGAACTTCACGCATGACTTTAGACCATCAGTACATATACACATATGTATATACACATACACACATATATTTCATATACATATATATTCTATCCCTTCTCCCTCAAAATGACTCTTGGACTAAGATGTCTTACAAGCTACTCAAAAAGCATTCTTTCTTTCCTCCCCAAATCAATGTTCCTCCTCCAGTCTTTCCCATCTTAAGCAAAGTACCATGTATTCAGCTGCTCAGGTCCAAAATCTAGGAGTCAGCTTCTCTTTCATGCCCATATGCAATCCACGTACATCCCACTCATTCTGCCCCCAACACTTATCATTTATAATGAGACCACAGCAAAAGCTGCTTCTGTTCTCCCTCCTGCCAATCCCTTCATCCAGCAATCAAAAGATGTTAGAACAGTTCACGTTGCTACGTCACACAAAATCAATCACTTTTTACTACCTTTATAAACAAATCTTATATTGGCCTCCTTATGGTTCTTCCAACACACCGCTCTCACTGTCTTCACAGATTTTGTTCCTTTGACCTGGCATGTTGTTCTGCTCTATCATCAGCTTAGCCTTTAAGTTTCAGCTTCAGTGTCACACTTTGTGAAAAAGGCCTCCCCAAACTTAACTAAAATTAGGACATATTATATCTTCATCAAGATTCTATACTCTTCTTTCACAGGACCAGCAGGGGTGGCATTTAATTACAGTACTTGTTTGGTTAATGTATGTTTATTAGAGTATGACAGAAATGAAGTGAAGTGAAGTCGCTCAGTCGTGTCCGACTCTTTGCGACCCCATGACTGTAGCCTACTGGGCTCCTCCATCCTTGGGATTCTCCAGGCAAGAGTACTGGAGTGGGGTGCCACTTAGTATCTATTTTTCTAATCACTGCATCGCTCCACAGTGCCACAGTCATGTGACCTACACCTACAAAACTCTTTTTCCTAATAAATATTTGGTAAATGGAGGACTTGTGAGTCCTGGCCCTAGAATGGCTGTGTAATACAGCAAGATGCCCCTTGATTATTTAACTATTCCTCTTCAGCTGGATTTTTGGGCAAAATGCTTTACAACGTCACAGTGCTAGGCAAAGAAAGGAACTCAAGTACAGGAAGACAGTGTAGTCCTTTCCCCCAACAAGTTCCTGGAGTGCTTTTCTTTTACTTTTTTTATTCTTCCATAGTTCCCAGCACAGACTTAGACCCATGGTAGATAATGAAGAACTCAGTGACCTGAGCAGACTCTGTGACAGTCAATCAAGAGCTAGGATTAAATGCTATAGAATTCTGAGAGCTACGATTTCATCTAGGGCTACAAGCAGTAAAAAAGATTTTGATGAGTAAAAGTCAATCTAAGAAGTGAAGAACAACATTTGGGTATCTTGCCAACTTGTAGTATCAGCCTCACCCTGCCCTCCTTCAATAGCGGTTTATCTATGGGCAGATTGGTACACCTTAACATGACACATCTCTTTAATCTGTTTGCTAATTTCTAAACAAAAGTATCTTCAAGATGCGGTTCTGTACTTACGTAACCTAATAAACCCTTTCACTGCCCATAAAGGACCTGAATGCTGCTGCTGCTGCTGCTGCTAAGTTACTTCAGTCGTATCCGACTCTGTGCGACCCACCAGGCTCCCCTGTCCTGGGATTCTCCAGACAAGAACACTGGAGTGGGTTGCCATTTAGTAAAAGGTAAAAAAACTACAAAGAACTTATTATACCACATGCTGCAAAAATAAAAATTCTGAATGTAACATTTTAGTTATACATTGAAAATTGTAGAGATTAAGAGAATATTAAAAGTGAAGTCCTAAAGCTTAACTATGTACTTAAAAAAATTTTTTTTCTTTTCCTGCAGCATACAACATATGAGATGTTAGGTCCCTGACCAGGGATTGAAGTCCTGCCCCCTGCATTGGAAGTCCAGAGTCCTAATCACTGGACCACCAGGGAAGTTCCTAACTATTTACTTTATGAAGGGCCAATGTAAGACTGAAATAGTAACTACACTAGCCATTATTTTGCTGGTACTTAACAAGGGCCTTTGTGTACATTTTTTTCTCTAATCTTCAAAATCACTCTGAAAGATGAGGAAGCTGAGGTTGACAGGCCAGGTGACTTCTTCAACTACTTCTTCAACTACTGCACATCTAAACAACGCAGGTGTTCTTTCTCATACCTTGCGAGCTGACCAAAACCACCAAACAGAACCCTGAAATTTTGGGAGAACTAGAAGTGATTTGCTATTTAAAGAATGTAATTTAAAATAACAAAAACTTTCCCAGGAAGCATACAAGATCAAGGTATATAATAATATCCTTCAATAAAAAAAGCCTTTAAGGCTTGTGCATAAATATAGACTGTTTTACTACTCAACTAAGGGCTTTGATGAAATAAATCTGAAAATATCTATATAGTATTTTCAATAATAAAAATGCTCTAAGAAAAGGGAAATTACCAGCTACATAAACCAGCTACATCATCTACTTTATAAGGACTATATAAGGAATTTTGAAAAAAAGATTTGAGAGAAACAACAGAAATATGAATAAAATGTTTTTTAAAAAATGTTTTCTTCTGGAATGACAAAATACCATAACGGAATGAAAGGAGTAGTATTACCCAAAGTTAAATGATGCCAGGCTTTTAAACAATCGATACACTGTAAGGGTTGGGACCTCAGTAATTATCTCAATGAATATTATGTCACATTTTCAAACACTGGAACAGGTGTAATCTTGTATAAAATGACTGTATGAGATCAAATAATCATATCCAAAAGAAATTACATACTTTCTGTATTTCTATTTCAACTTTTCGACACTATGATCACATCAATCTACATGGTACTACTAACTCTTAGCATTCACAAATTCCATCAGTGTAGTCATTATACACTTGTGAAGGCAGACTTCAAGTAATCCAAGTTATAAAAAAAAGTTAATTATTAATCAAATCTCAAAAGCATCAATGTCATCTCAAAAGAACCATTTTGTACCCTGAAGAAATAAAAAGTCTTATGGGGTCATAAAAAATAGAATTACAGAAATCAATAGTTCATAGGGATGGCTTTCTGTTCACAAAGTGTAACTATTTACGCAAGACCCCAAAAGGTCTTTTCTAGATAGACATCCTCCACAGAAAAAACAAGTCTCTTGTTTTTCTCTCCCTCTTTTAGACTCTGCCCACTCCACCCCCCTTTTGATGTAACCCAAAAGGTTTACATTATAAAAGGTGGATTTATGCTATTATCAGGAACAGCTTGTCCCAAGATTTAAGATTTGTATGATCTTTGGACACTCAAGATTGCAGGTACAGAGCTTTAATAATTCATAGACCACAAACACACGCTAAGGCTTTCCCTTCAAACACTAACGTTCCCACTCTTGGGAGCCCTAATGGGTATACAGAAGCCATACAGTACAACCTTTAAAAACAGACACGGATGGCAGGTTCTCTCCACTCTCTCCTGAGAGATGTCCTCAACTAAACCTCCCGCACATTCCCTTGTCCGGACCTAAAAGCACAACTGTCATTCAGAGGGATGGTAATTGGTAAGCGTGGGTAAGGGGGGAAAAAAAAAANCTCCTGTCCAGGCCTATTTTTTCTTCTGTCAAAAGTAGGGTAACTTTGTCACTTTCTTAGCAGTAGGGAAAATCCATTTTTAACATAAATTCTACTCACAGCCCTACATAAAAACAGATAACCATGAATAACTTCTTCCCTCATGTGTCTTTTTGTATTGTTGTTTATGTAATTTGAAATTTTAGTTTTGGAGATGAAAACCATCCTTTGCTGAATCCTGGAAGCATGATCAGAGAGGCAGAGTTTGTGGAACTGTTTGGAAATACTGTGAAGAAGTCTGCAAGCAGGCAATTTTCAAAAAAATTGTCCTATCCATGATTTTATTTGACATTCACTTTTCATCTTAGTTTATTATCTTTATTGTAAAGATGGAGGAGAGGAAGGAACCACTCTGGGATCATGTAGCCACAGTTTAAGTCCATCATGAGCTTTAGTTATATTGGCAGAAAACTGCAGGTCCAGCTCTGTAACTCGATAGACTATAACACATCAGGCTCTTCTGTCCATGGGATTCTCCAGGCAAGAATACTGGAGTGGATTGCCATGTCCTTCTCCAGGGGATCTTCCTGACCCAGGGCTCGAACCCGTGCCTCTTATGTCTTGGATTGGCAGCCAGGTTCTTTACCACTAGTGTCACCTATGTGAAACTGAAGCTGAAAATCCCTCAGTCATGTCCAACTCTTTGCGACCTCATGGACTATACAGTCCATGGAATTCTCCAGGCCAGAATACTAGAGTGGGTAGCCTTTCCCTTCTCCAGGGGATCTTCACAACCGGGGATTGAACCCAGGTATCCCACATTGCAGGCAGATTCTTTACCAGCTGAGCCACAAGGGAAGCCCAGAAAGCTCGAAGAGGCCAGAGCAATCAAGTGGCAATACAGTTTCCACGACAGGATTGCTGCCTTAGTAGCTAATTTGGTGGCTATGGGAATTCAGCATTCATTGATTTAAGCAAATAGTAAGCACCTACTATGTGCTTACTATGATACTACTATGATGGTGAAGCTAAAACTCCAATACTTTGGCCACCTGATGTGGCCAACTGACTTACTGGAAAAGCCCCTGACACTGGGAAAGATTGAAGGCAGGAGGAGAAGAGGACGACAGAGGATGAAATGGTTGGATGGCGTCATTGACTCAATGGACATGAGTTTGAGCAAACTCCGAGAGTTGGTAATGGACAGGGAAGCCTGGCATGCTGCAGTCCACGGGGTGGCAAAGAGTCGGACACGACTAAGTGAGTGAACTGAACTGAAGTAGAGGGTAGGATATATGTGTAAGATGGAGGTACCAAATTTGTCATAGGATGGCCCCAGTGAGAAGGTGACATTTGACTGTGGAATGATGCAAACATTTAAGAAAAGAGTGTTCCAGGCAGAGGAGAAGCAAAGATCAGAAGGTGAGAGCATGCCCAAAATGTTGATGAAATTGCATGTAGGTGGATGTGGCTGAAGCCGTTTAAGGGTTAAGGAGAATCAAAGGAGATTTAAATCAGAATTTAGGGATTGGGGACATGAAGACCAGATTGTGTAGTACCTTTTTGTCTTTTAGTTTGAGTGGAATGCTATGTTAGTTTGGGCTGCCTTTTCATTATATCCTCAGTGAAGACATAGGAAGAGGAAGAGAACTCTGGTGTTGCTTCTTCTATAGGGCACCATTTCTATCTGATCAGAGCTCCACCCTTATGACTCATTTTAACATTAATCACCTCCTTAATGCAGTATCTTCAATATGGTCACATGTGGGTGGCACTAGTGGTTAAAAAACCCACCTGCCAATGGAGGAGATATAAGAGAGTTGAGTTTGATCCCTGGGTCAGGAAGATCCCCTAGAGGAGGAAATGGCAACCCACTCCAATATTCTTGCTTGGAGAATCCCACGGACAGAGGAGCCTGGTGGGTTACAGTCCATAGGGATCACAAAGTTGGACACGACTGAGTGACTGAGCAGTAGGCAAATGTTGAGAGATTGCTACAATCCAGAAAGTTATATTATGGGTTTTGGCCACTGTGTGGAGCAGTGGAAATGGGAGGAAAGTGGTCAGACTGTGTGGAAGCAATAGAACATGCTGATGGATATGGAATATTGACTTCCCTGGTAGCTCAGATGGTTAAGCGTCTGTCTACAATGTGGGAGACTGGGGTTTGATCCCTTGCTCGGGAAGATCCCCTGGAGAAGGAAATGGCAATCCACTCTGGTACTATTGCCTGGAAAATCCCATGGACAGAGGAGCCTGGTAGGTTACAGTCCATGGGGTCGCAAAGAGTCGGATACGACTGAGTGAATTAACTTACTTACTATTAAATATTGAAGAGAGTTCAAGACTTTTGGCCTGAGCAACTAGAAAAATGGTGTTGCAATTTTCTGAGATGAAGAAGATGGTGAATGTAGCAGACTTGAGTTGGAGGAATATCAGAAGTTCAATATAAGATATCTGTTGAAGGAAACAAAGAAATGTTTAGTAATAATAAATAGTAGCCACTCACATAAATGTGTGATTGCAAACCGAGAAGTTTTGGACAGAGAGGAATATGGTATAATGAGAATGCAAAAGAGAGGGACCAAGGATCCCAATCATCTGAAGGATGATTAGAATAAAATTTTAACTTTCATGGGGGTTTCAGAAAAGGGAAATATCATGAGCAAAAGCCTTCTTGGAGTGAATATGACCACTTTGGTTAAAGCACAGGGATTAAGGGACAAGTGTAATAAAAGAGGTCTATTCCAAAAGACCTATAAAACCTATAAACTGGGTTTCCAGGGAAATTGAGGGGGCAAATGATCAGGTTTACATTTACTAAAAGTCTCTCTAGTTATATTGCAGGCAGAAGATTGGAGTGGAGCAAGAGTAAGTATGGAAAGACAGGATACAATTTCAGTAATCTAGGCACGAGGTGATAGTAATTATAGTAGCTAATAGAGAATTTATGTCTTATACATTATGCTAAGCTCTACATTTATAATCTTATTCAATCCTTACAACAACACTGTGAATAATATCATAGTATTATCCCTATTTTTATAGATGAAGAACTTTGTTAAGGAGACGTCTAAGAAATTTGCCTGAGGTCACTCAGTCAAGATTTAAATCCAGAAAAATTTCTCCACTAGTCAAGTTATAGGACTATGGATTATGGGGGTTGCAGAAAAACGAGGAAGGGGAAAATTTTGAGAAATATGGTACTTAAGAGATAATGCAGAGGACTTGGAAATGGATTGAAGGAATGAGGAAAAATAGAGGATAGCTTGAGTTTTCAAACTAGTTCACCTGGAATTAGATGGCAGTGACATTTGGAAGAATATTCTAAAACTAGTTTTGGAGATGAACTTGAGAAATCTGGTCTGGGGCATTTTGGGCTTTGAGATATCCGAGTGGAAAATTAAGGAAGTGTTTGGCCACACTGGTCTTTTGCTCAAAAAAGAAGTTTTTACAAGAGTATAAATGTGAAGATTTTTCTGCAAATAGATGATAATAACTGACAACATGGGCATAAAGACAGTCACTTAGGGAGATGGTATAGAGCAACACTGTGTAACAGAATGTCGGAAGTATTCTATTTCAGTGTTGCCCAATACAATGAGCCATTTGTGGTTTTTGAGCCCTTGAAATGCCTAGGGCAACTAAAGAATTGAATTTTTTGTTTTATGAACTTTAGTTTATTAAATAGTCCCATGGCCTAGTGCCTTCCATATAAAACAGCATAGATAATAGAGTTTAAAAGAAGGCCCAAGGCCCAGACTTGTGTGATTCCAACATTTGATGACTAACTTAAAGGAGAAGTGGCCTAAGATATGAGAAGAAAACCAGATTTTCAAAGTAGGATGAGCTGTGTTAAATGGGCCACGAGGTGGAGAATGGTTAAAGGTGAATATACATGGAATTTAGTGACGTGTTAGCCAACATGATGAGGGGGTAATGAGAGAGGGAGCAAGGGTTCCGGGAGATAGAATCAAAGTATGCATGTGAAACACGTAGAGACATTGTCAGGAGAGGCCTTCTGTAATTTGGTGTTCACAAACATTCATCACATATTGTCAATTTAGAGACTAACTTTGAGAACAGACTCGTTGCAAGAGCCATAATGGAGGAGTAACCCAGGCATTTTGCTCATCTTCCCCTTTCACCAGGAAGTCAGTCTGGCCAAGGTATGTGTAAATGTCTTTAGAACTATATATTGAATGTACTTAAAATTTTAGGACTAGAAGGGACTTAGGATGTTGTTCCAAGCCTCTTATTCCACAACTGCTAAAATGTCCTGGAAGGAGATAAAAATTATGTTAGACCTACAACTCTTCATATCTTACAGCAACAGAAGATGTAAGGTATAAAACCATGTAGAGCCTTTAAAGTCACCGTTTTATCTTTTTTCTTTTTTTTTTTTTTACAGTGAGTTTTAGTTAGCTGTGTTCACATTTTGCCTGGTTATGATTTCCCTTTTTTACTAGCTAGCAATCAACATACAGATTAGGTCAATGGTATTTTTCTTGAGAAATAAAGTCATTATTATGGAAAAAGGCTTCCTAGAGAAGCTTGTGTATGCTGTGTTACAATTTTCTAAGTCCAATCATATTCTTTTTTAAAAATGTAGAATTTTTTTAAATCGTATTCTTTATTTTTGGCTGTGCTGTGTTTTCACTGCTGTGTGCGGGCTTTCTGCAGTTGCTGTGAGAGGCGGCTTCTCTTGGTTGTGGTGGCTGGCCTCTTGTTTCAGTGGCTTGTCTTGCTGCGGGGCACTGGCTCTGGACACGTGGGCTTCCGTAGTTGCAGGACGTGTGTTCAGCAGTTATGGCACACGAGCTTAGTGGCCTCAAGGCATGTGCTACCTTCTCAAAGCAAGGATCTAACCTGTTTCCCCTGCATTGGCATGTATATTCCTAATCCACTGGACCACCAGGGAAGTCCAAATATATATTAAGATTTTAAAGGCAGTGATGGAATTAAACAGCAATCAAAATCTGACTGTGCTTTTTATCTCAATAACATTTAAATCGGTATTTGTAAATTATATCTTTCAAGAAAGGTAGCCCAAGATTTTATTGAATTGAAATCTTTTATGTTTTTTCTTATCCAAACAGTAAATTCCTGATAAATACATTTAACATAAACATAATCTGTCTTTTCTCCTTCCTACGTCCACCTACACATGTGTTTGTCATAAGACTCATCAAGGATATCACCTTCACTCAGATTTTCTGTTGAAAAGCTGTTTGTCTGCAGTGATTTACCTTGAATTCTGCAGGCAGTGAACATTTGCAAAAGAGTACAAGATTGTTATCAAATATTAATATTTCTCAAATAAATACTTTTACAAAATAGCCAAGTGATTACAATAATGGTCTCCAAAGCCAGACTACCTGGATTTGAGTCTCATCTTCACTAGTTACTAGTCCTATAGCTAGTGGGGTGTCTGTGCCTCAGTTTCTTCATCTGTAAAATATGGATAATAATGGTACCTAACTCATAGAGTTATGAGGATTATGTGAATGACTATCTAGAAGGTTTTTAGGACAGTGCCTGATACATGGTAAGTCCTAATATATAAAAACATTAAATATTTGAAACATTTAATGTTTTATTGAAATTTAAAAAATGGTTCCAAGGCTAAACTTTTCAATTGTATCTTTTTTGGAGGGTGTGTCCTACTTCAGTTTTTAAATTTTGCTTTTTGTTTTGATTTGAGAGACTTTTAAATAATGTTTGAGCTGGGATTTGGGAAATAGTACCTGTAATGCCATCACACTAAAATAGCATTTACTTTTGGTTTTTGATACTATAAGAAGATTTATTATGTATTTTGTTTTGTAATTTTTTAAACTTACAGAAACATGACCATCTCTCTGTATATATAATTATCTTGCAACCAATTGATTCCTAATGGCTTCATCATATTGCATCATTTGGATTTTCCATAATTTACTGACTCTATAACCTCTTCTAAATGTTTATTTACTTCCTTCCTTTATAAATATAGCAAACAATGCTGCATTAAATATCTTTTTGTGCATTTAACTTTTTAAATAATTGGTTATTTTTTAGGCTAAATTCCTAGAAGTGCAATTGCAGAACAGGTGTATTTTTAAAACGTTTGGCATACACTGCAAAATTGATTTTCAGGAAGGTTATACAGTTTTATTCTTCTGTTAGCATTGTATTTGAGTGCCTGTCTCCCACCACCCTTGGAAATTCTGAGAAAGATCCTTCTTAATCTTTATCACTCTCGTGCTAAGTTGCTTTCGGTCTTCGGTCGTGTCCAACTCTGTGACCCCATGGACTGTAGCCTGCCAGGCTCCTCTGTCCGTGGAATTTTCCAGGCAAGAATACTGGAATCGGTTGCCATGCCTTCCTGCAGTGGATCTTCCCAACCCAGGAATTGAACTTGCACCTCTCATGTCTTCCGCACTGGCCGGCAAGTTCTTTACCAATAAAGCCACCTGGGAAGCCCTGTCACTCTCATTTGCAAGGCTTAATTTTCAGATCATCAACTGCTAGTGAGGGTGAACTTTTAAAAACCTACCAGTCATTTATGTATCATTATTCCTGAATTGCCCATTGATATCTATCATAGACAGTGGCTGTATCCTGGGAGCCTGGCTTCCACTCTGCCTTGTTTTGGTACAAGCATACAAATGGGTTTTTTGGTGGTGGGGGTGGTGTATGGCCTCTCTGTGCAGTTTTAGAAGGACAGAATATTAGAGGACCTGGACCACTCCAGTCAAACTCTGAGCACATGACCAAGTCTGCCGGTCTGTTTCTTCTAAGAGTTTTGAATTTTCTGTGGTGTGGTGCAAAGTCAAGAAAATAAGTCTGCTGCTGTTAAGTCTATTAGCTGCTTTAATTTACTGCCTCCTTAACTATAGACAACTGCCTTACCTGTGGACAGCCCCAGGCAGGACTGGAGAAAAGCCCCGAACAAAGGCCCTTGCCTCTCCTTGGGGCTACTCTCAGGAGCATCCTGTGGGGTTGGCTGAGGCTTCAGCTGCATCCGCAGCTTGAGTTGGCTTCTCCCTTTGCCCAGTCTCACCTCATTTCCTTTCAGGTGTTATCTCATGAAAGCAGTCACCAGGAAACCATCATCTTCCACCTCAAAATATCTCCAGGGAGCTGTCCTTTTATTCCAGTGATAGCACTCAGAGAAGACTATATTGTAGTTCCTCTGGAACTACTTCTCTTGTCCTTTCTGCATCCAATTCTCTTTCCTTTTAGCTTCCTATGTCCTCCCAGTAATTAACTCTTTTAAGTTAACCAGTGTTGGTTCCCATGGCTTGCAAACAAGAATCAGTATTAATACAACGTTCTTTACCATTTTCCCAGTGTCTTTTACTTACCGATTTTAGGAGTTTTTAAATATCACAGACACATACCTTAAACTAAATTGGTTCTCTTCAGTTTATCTGTTGCAGTGCAGTTTTGTTCGACCTAGTGTTGATGTGCAATTGTTTTTAAAATTGGCTGGAGTCAAGTATCTCAATTTTTTCCTCTGTGATTTTTACCTTTTTTATAATGCTTAGAGAGAAACTTGCCATTACCAGACCATGTACATAAAATTAATATGTATATATGTTTCAGGTTAGAGTTTTATGTTTGCTCTCCTTATCACTTTTGTTTGATGTAAGGCAGTGATTTAATTTATACTGCCTATTTTTTATTATTCTTACCAGTTAGCATGTTGCCAGATGTGTCTAAAGTAAAACTCATATTCATTTAGTCTGTGCAGGCTCAGTTGTGTCTGACTCTTGCAATCCTATGGACTATATAGCCCACCAGGCTCCTCTGTCCATGGAATTCTCCTGGCAAGAATATGGGAGTGGGTTGCCATGCCCTTCTCCAGGGGATCTTCCCAATCCAGGGATTGAACCTTTGTCTCCTACACTGTAGGCAGATGCTTTACCCTGCACCACTACAAATAATTTATTTTGGCTTTTATATTTAAAATCTACTTTAACAGTATCCTCAAATTACAGTGCAGAAATAAGATAAACATTTAGCTTTTACTCAGACAACACTCCAGAAATGTGTCTCAAGATGATCAGGTGGCTCTGCCATTCTCATCAGGAACTGTCCTCTCTGGGTCAGGGGCGGTTGCTTCTCTTGCTTTTTTTTTTGTTCAGTGTGAACGGGGAACAATAGAATGGAAAAGAAGCAACTTCCTTAAACACACACACACTCTAACACACACATACTCACATGCTTGCATCTTTTTGGCCAAAATTTAGACACTTGGCTCTGCACAGCAGGTTAGAAAATGTCACCATTTACAGGGCAATCCATGTGGTCAGCTAAAAACCCATTGAGCTGGAATTCCCTGTGATGACGAGTCCTGCCAGTGGGTAGAAGTCTGCATTTTGCAGGTTTGTAATTATAGTAATTATGTTGAACATGGAACTGAAAATGTACCAACAAATATTAAGTGAAAATGAAATATACTGCTAACATTTTGTAGGGGGTTCCCCATACAAAATGGTGGTGTATGTGAGACTCTGTGTGTGTGTGCGTGTGCGTGTGTGTGTGTGTGTGTGCCATAGCAATTCAAAGCTTATCTTCCTCTTCCTTCACCATCACCCATCACCACCAACAGGTGTTTGGATGTGGAGCTTAAGTAGAAAAGAGATTTTCTTTTAGTTAGATGACTTTAAGCCTCTTGACATGCCTCATATACTTCTTTTGTTCAGCTGTCAGATTCCTTTTTTGCAGGGTAGGTAGATATGAGCAATGATGAAAGGAAGAATATATTAATAGTATTATTTAAGAGGACTTGAAATTTATGTAGTAAATTCTTCAAGAAATACTATATTCTTGCAAAGTAATGGTCTGTATAGATAGGAATAACTATTAAAAATCTAACAATGAAGAATAGTCTGAAGTTCCATCTTCTCATCTATTCTAAATATACTTGGTACTGGGGCTGATTTTTACTGTGACGGTTTGGACACAGTTTGATATCCTGTTTCTCTGTGCTTTATTTTGGGGTTATAAATGCCCAAATCTTAGAATTCATCCTGCAAGTCCAAAAGATGACTCCTTGGAACTAGCATAAAATACCCTTTGGTATCATAGATAGAATATTAGTTTGTGTGAACTATGGTTTTGACTCAGAATGGTATCAGGTGCTTTGTTTAATTTTTGTAGTTTTTATTATGATACGTAACATAGATACAGGGAAGCATTTAAGCATATGTGTAAGTTTTGATAAAAATTACAAAGCAAATATCTATAAATCACAGTCTAGGTCACATAACATTGTCAGGTCTCCAGAAGCCCCAAGTGTGCCCCTTCCAGCTTACAACCCTTTTGTCCCACTGCCAGATAGTTTGTGATAGTCACTGCCTTGGTTTTCCTATCTGTGTATACACCCTAAGTATAGTATAAATGGATTCATACTACATGTTTCTTTTGTATCTCGCTCCTTTTCATCCTTTGTTTGTACAGTTGATCCATGCTGATGGTTTGTGATGCATTCATTTTCACAACATTATAGCTTTGCCTTAAGTGACTGTATCAAAACTGATGTAGCCATTCCACTGGTAATGAATATTTTGGTGGTTTCTAGGTCAGTTTCTGTTTTTGCTATTGGGAACATTTTTCTAGTGAACATCTTAGTACATGTGTTTTGGTGAATATGTGTATATATTTCTGTAGAGTCTGTATTTAGGAGTTAGTCAAGTCGCTCAGTCGTGTCTGACTCTGCGACCCCGTGGACTGTAGCCCACCAGGCTTCTCTGTCCATGGGATTCCCCAGACAAGAATACTGGAGTGGGTTGCCATTTCCTTCTCCAGGGGATCTTCCCAACCCAGGGATTGAACCCAGGTCTCCCGCATTGCAGGCAGACGCTTTAACCTCTGAGTCACCAGGGAAGCCATTGCTCATTCAAAGGGTGTGTCCTTCATCTTCAATCAGTTCAGTTCAGTCGCTCAGTCGTGTCTGACTCTTTGCAACCCCATGGATCACAGCATGCCAGGCCTCCCTGTCCTTCACCATCTCCCAGAGTTCACTGAGACTCACGTCCATCGAGTTGGTAATGCCATCCAGCCATCTCATCCTCTGTCATCCCCTTTTCCTCCTGCCCCCAATCCCTCCCAGCATCTGAGTCTTTTCCAATGAGTAAACTCTTC
>SJYQ01000372.1:631051-654873 GCA_006410935.1 Redunca redunca
TATTAATTCCTCTCCCTAAAGTTCTGCCTAACTGACTGCCTAATTAACAGTTTCTTTTGTATGCTTCCTGGGAAAATGTTTGAATATATTTCCCCTTATAGATGATAATGCATATGGTATTCTTTGTTTTTGTTCACTTTAGTTAACAGCATGCATGATTCCATTCTTTTAACAGAAGGTATTATATAATTCTTAAATTGCAGTACTAAATAATGTTGAACTGATTGGGTATATAATAATTTATTTAACCAGGCAGACTAATTGATGGGTATTTGGGTCATGTACAGGGTTGTTTTTTTTTTTCTTTTGGCCATGCGGTGTGGCATGGGGAATCTTAGTTCCCTGACCAGTGATTGAACTGGAGTCCCCTGAGCGGAAGGCAGAGTGTTCACCTCTGGACCACCAGGGAAGTCCCCAGGTTTTTGTTATTACCAGTGATAGATCAGTAATGGAAACATATGCCTTGTAATTTTTGAGACTTTGCTCACTGGATGAAATCCTAGCTGTAGACTTATACTGCACAATGTTCAAGCATTATAAATTCTGATAGATGTTGCAAAATTGCCTTCCAAAAGCTGTATCAATTTACATGTCCATCACCTGTTATTTTCCAGCCTTGTGCATTAGCAGAATAATTTATGCTTGTTTTTCTGGTCATTGAAAAGCATAATTTGTTTTGGTGTGCATTTTACTTAATTATGAGTGAAGTTAAACCCATGATTCTATTTGTTTTTCTTTCAACTGCCTGTTAATATCCTTTGCCTGTTTTTGTATTAGCTGCATTTTTTCTTTCTCTTAGTATTGCTGAGCACAAGTTCCTGTGCCCAATGCACTGTGAGGCCAAGAAATGGAAATGTTGTCATTTGGAGCAGAGAAAGGTTTATCAAGTACACCTTTCCGGATTTGGAACCAATCTGTTGTTCCATGCAGAGTTCTAACGGTTGCTTCTTGACCTGCATACAGATTTCTCAGGAGGCAGGTCAGGTGGTCTGGTATTCCCATCTCTTGAAGAATTTTCCACATTTTGTTGTGATCCACACAAAGGCTTTGGCATAGTCAGTAAAGCAGAAGTAGATATTTTTCTGGAACTGTCTCATTTTTTCAATGATCCAATGGATGTTGGCAATTGATCTCTGGTTCCTCTACCTTTTCTAAATCCAGCTTAAACATCTAGAAGTTCATGGTTCATGTACTGTTGAAGCCTGGCTTGGAGAATTTTGAGCATTACTTTACTAGTGTGTGAGATGAGCTATGATCAGTGCATTCTCTTGGCAAAACTTTGCCCTGCTTCGCCCTGCCTTTGCCCTGCTTCATTCTGTTCTCCAAGGCCAAATTTGCCTGTTACTCCAGGTGTTTCTTGACTTCCTACTTTTGCATTCCAGTCCCCTATAATGAAAAGGACATCTTTTTGGGGTGTTAGTTCCAGAAGGTCATAGAACCTTCTTCTATGAAGAAGCTTCATAGAACCATTCAACTTTAGCTTCTTCAGTGTTACTGGTCGGGGCATAGACT
Organism: Redunca redunca; assembly: GCA_006410935.1. Lineage (NCBI taxonomy): Eukaryota > Metazoa > Chordata > Mammalia > Artiodactyla > Bovidae > Redunca > Redunca redunca. The sequence continues at coordinate 632,564 of SJYQ01000372.1, forward strand.
TGGATTACTGTGATATTGAATCGTTTGCTTTGGAAATGAACAGAGATCATTCTGTCATTTTTGAGACTGCATCCAAATACTGCATTTCAGACTCTTTTGCTAACTATGATGGCTACTCCATTTCTTCTAAGGGATTCTTGCCCACAGTAGTAGATATAATGGTCATCTGAGGTAAATTCATCCATTCCAGTCCATTTTAATTCACTGATTCCTAAAATGTTGACATTCAATCTTGCCATCTCCTGTTTGACCACTTCCAATTTGCAATGATTTGTGGACCTAACATTCCAGGTTCCTATGATATTTTGCTCTTTACAGCATCCGACTTTGTTTCTATCACCAGTCACATCCACAATTGGGTGTTGTTTTTGCTTTGGCTTCTTCTCTTCATCCTTTCTGGAGTTATTTCTCCATTGACCTCCAGTAGCATATTGGGCACCTACCAACCTGGAGTGTTCATCTTTCAGTGCCATATCTTTTTGCCTTCTCATGCAGTTCATGGGGTTCTCAAAGCAAGAATACTGAAGTGGTTTGCCATTCCCTTCTTCAGTGGACCACATTTTATCAAAACTCTCCACCATGACCTGTCCATCTTGGGTGACCCTACACGGCATAGTTTCGTTGAGTCAGACAAGCCTGTGGTCCATGTGATCAGTTTGATTAGTTTTCTGTGATTATGGTTTTCAGTCTGTCTGCCCTCTGATGGAGGATAAGAGGCTTATGGAATCTTCCTGGTGGGAGAGACTGACTGAGCAGGGAAACTGGGTCTTGTTCTGATGGGCCAGGCCATGCTCAGAAAATCTTTAATCCAATTTTCTGTTGATGGGTGGAGCTGTGTTCCCTCCCTGTTATTAACTTGGGGCCAAACTATGGTGGAGGTAATAAAGATAATGGCGACCTCCTTCAAAAGGTCCCATGCATGTACTGCTATATTCAGTGCCCCCAGCCCTGCCATGGGCCACCACTGACACACTCCTCCACCAGAGACTGCTGGACACTCCCAGGCAAGTCTGGGTCAGTCTCTTTGGGGTCACTGCTCCTTTCTCCTGGGTCCTGGTGCACACCAGATTCTGTTTGTACCCTCCAAGAGTCTATTTCCCACTCCTGTGTAAGTTCTGGCAGTTCCGTGGTGGGGTTAACGGCGACCTCATCAAAAAGGGCTTATGCGATACTCAAGTCTGCTGCACCCAGAGGCCCTGGCCTTGTGGCAGACACTGCTGACCCGTATCTCCACAGGAGACACTCAAATGCAGTTCTGTCTCAGTCTCTGTGGGGTCTCTGGGTCCTGGTGTGCACAAGATTTGTTTGAGCCCTCTGAGCATCTCTGGTGGGAATGGGGTGTGATTCTAAACGTGAATTCGCTCCTCCTATCATCTTGCTGGGGCTTCTCCTTTGACCTTGGACGTGGGGTATCTCCTCATGGCAGCTCCAGCGCTGCGTAGCTGCCACTCCAGTGCCACACAGCTGCCACTGAAGCTTCCATTGAAACCTAGCTTGAGGGATTTTGAGCATGACCTTGCTAGCATGTGAAATGAGTGCAGCTGTGTGGTAGTTTGAGCATTCTTTGGGATTGGAATGAAAACTGACCTTTTCCAGTCCTGTGGCCACTGCTGAGTTTTCCAAATTTTCTGGGATATTGAGTGCAGCACTTTCACAGCATCATCTTAGAATTTGAAGTAACTCAGCTGGAATTCCATCACCTCCACTAGGTTTGCTCATAGTGATGTTGGATGTCTGGCTCTAGGTGCTTATCTGGGTCATCAAGATCTTTTCTGTATAGGTCTTCTCTTCTTGCCACCTCTTCTTAATATCTTCTGCTTCTGTTAGGTCCACACCATTTCTGTCCTTTATTGAGCCCATCTTTGCATGAAATGTTCCCTTGGTATCTCTAATTTTCTTGAAGAGATCTCTAGTCTTTCCCATTCTATTGTTTTCTTCTATTTCTTTGTGTTGTCCCCTTAGGAAGGCTTTCTCTTCTCTCCTTGCTATTCTTTGGAACTTTGCTTTCAGATGAGCATGTCTTTCTTTTTCTCCTTTGCCTTTCACTTCTCTTCTCTCCTCAGCTGTTGTAAGGCCTCCTCAGACAACCATTTTGCCTTTGTGCATTTTCCTTGGGGGTGGTTTTGCTCATCACCTCCCATACAACGTTACAAATCTCTCCATCTATCAGATCGAATCCCTTGAATCTATTTGTAACTTCCAATGTATAATCATAAGGGATTTGATTTAGGTCATATCTGAACAGCCTAGTGGTTTTCTCTACTTTCTTTAAGTCTGAATTTCACAGTAAGGAATTCATGATCTGAGCCATAGTCAGTTCAGATCTTTTTTCCTACAAGTGAGAAAAAGAGGAACAAGGAAAGGCTTTTGTGTCCAGGCAGTCCCCATATGATCATGCTTGATTTCATTAGTGATTTGTAAAACTAATTATATTAAAGAAATTAACTTTTTTGTCTATTATGTGTTACAAACATTTTCCTATTCTTAAAGGCCCTAGGGTTTTCAGGATGGTCAATGAGCCCTGGCTTCCACTTACGTCACAGGTGTATTAGCCCCTGGCAGCAGTCAGCCTATCCTTTGAAACTTTGAAGTCAGGTATTGACTTCCCCTCTCTAGCTATAAGAGTCCTAGATGGCATCTTCTGCAATGAAAATCTGTTGTGTAGTGTAGCCAAATGTAGTTATCTTAGCTAGATCTTCTGGTTAGATCTGCAGTTTCTGTTAATACACCTGCACTTGTTGCTTCACCTTGCACTTTGATGTTATGGAGACAGCTTCTAAGTTTAACCCCCATGAACCAACCTCTGCTAGCTTCAAACTTTTTTTCTGCAGCAGCTTGCTCACCTTTTTCAGCCCTTATGGATTTGAAGAGAGGGCATTGCTCTGGATTAGGCTTTGGCTCAAGGGAATGTTATTATGACTGATTGGATCTTCTATCTAGAGCACTAAAACTTTCTACAGTCAGCAATAAGGCTGTTCTATTTCACACACAATAAGACTTTTAAACCATGATTGGAAGTCAGGAGAAGGGAGTCCTCTATTCCATAACTTCAAAAAATGGTTCTGATGTTGCAAAAATGTTAACTGCATATTATATTGTGGGGGGGGAGTTTTGGTTTCAAGCAATAGACTGTCAACTCAAACTGGCATGAAATAGCTTAAGCTGATTCTATAGAACATCTAATAGAAACTCTAATGATGAATCCAGGGGCCTATCATCACTCACCTACCCCTGTAATCAGAAGTGGAGTCTGGCTGCTTGCTTTTCAAAAGGCAATAAAGAGGCAAGGTTGGTGGAAAGGAAAGTTTTCTTTACTTTGGAATCCAGCAACTGGCAGGGAGGGTAGACTCCTGTCCAAAGGCAGACTCCTCACCACTGACAAGCAGCACGCAAGAGCTTTTATGACAGAGGGAGGGGTCTCTTGCAGAGACAGCATCATTAGCTCTGATGGGCATCTTTTCTTTTGGCCATGCCATGCTGCATATTGGATTTTAGTTCCCTGACCAGGGATCCAACCCATGCCCTCTGCATTAGGAGTGTGGAGTCTTAACTACTGGACCACCAGGGAAGTCCCTGACACTCATATTAAAATTAATCATCAGTGGTCTGACCCCTGTCATGTTGATTGTAAGTACAATTAATCTTTAGTTCCAAAGTCAGTTTTTTCCCACTTCCTTGAGGCCAGTTCCTAGAACTGTGGCAGCTAATATCATTGCTAGTCTGGTCATCATGTAGTTAATATCTTCCACTTGGTGGGGGTTTTAGTATCCACAAAATAGCTCACAGGATATGGCTCAGAATATTATTTGTAGCCCTTGAGAAGAAACTAAAGATCATTAACTATGCTTAATGACTGTGCTGTGCTACGCTTCGTTGCTCAGTCATGTCCATCTCTTTGTGACCCCATGGACTGTACTTCGCCAGGCTCCTCTGTCCATGGAGATGCTCCAGGCAAGAATACTGGAGTGAGTTGCCATGCCCTCCTCCAGGGGATCTTTCCAATCTAGGGATTGAACCCAGGTCTCCTGCATTGCAGGCATATTCTTTACCATCTGAGCCACCAGGGAAACCCAAAAATACTGGAGTGAGTGGCCTATCCCTTTTCCAGGGGAACTTCTCAACTCAGGAATGGAACCAAGAACTCCTACATTGTAGGATGATTCTTTACCAGCTGAGCTGCCCGGGAAGCCCATGCTTAATAACTAAACTATTATAATTTAATCCTCCTGAACTGTTTCCCTCTGTCTCTTCATTTTCTCGCTTCTCTGATTAAACTTACTCATTGGTTAAAGTTTGTCCACAGACAAAAGGCAGATGGAGGACATGGGAAGCAAGGACCTTGGGGTCCTTGCTCATTTTCACAACCAGCCAACAGCATAATAAGTAAATATTTACGAAAAGAAAATCAAAGTGGTTTCTCGACCTCTATATTGTTTCTCTCTGTAGGTTAGCGTCACTTCTTTTCTACTGGTGAATGATTACTTCCATGCAGTAATAAAGATGGTATGAGTCATTCCTGATGTCGTCCTTACAGCTATAGTCACAGAAGAGGATTTCTGAAAGGGTTCAGACTGTACCACCCTAAAATATGCCACTCTGGCATGTGGATTATTTTGAGCTGAAGGCAATTGAGAAAAAACAGACATGTGGCTCCTGGTCTATACCACAAAGGGCAAAACAATTCTTAGTCATTGGAGATAACTCTAGACTCCAATCAGCACTGGGATGGCACCAGAGGAACCTGCATAACATTCCTTACCAACTGGCCCTTATCTTCCATTAGTGTTGCCAAAATCTTGGTTCTCTCTGCACCAGTGTTGAACAGAAATATGGAGACCATTACGGAGGAGAAGGAAAGAGTGGCTTTATTACTTTGCCAGTCAAAGGGGAAACACAGTAGGCTAGGGCCTCAAGAACTCTGCACCCCTCCCTGGTGGGTAGAGAAAGGTTATAACAGACAGGAGTATGGCAATAAGACTCTCTGCAAAGTTTCATAAGGGTGGTGTTGCTGACAATATTAGGGTGTGTGCAGGGTCTTAGGTGGTCCCATTTCCTAATTTTGATGAGCCTCTCTGGTTCTTTAATCTTTCGGTTTTGTTGCGGTTCCTCCTTTGATTAGCAACTGTACTGCCATTTGGAACTGAGAGAGGGACGTGGAGGTTTAGAAACGGGGGACAAAAAGGCTGCTGTGCCCAGGAGTCCCTCAGGGCCCTGCTTGGCAGCATTAGTTTCCTCCTAATATTAATACTTACCTTTCAACAGTTGGTTCCCTTTAGAAGCTGAAAACCCTTTCCTTTGTCCGGTCATTTCTCTAATTTTTTCTTCTATTAAGGAGATATATAAGCCCCACTTTTAAACACCCCTCTGAGGACATTTTTTCATCACTGAACTCTCCTGGAAGTATGTGCAATGCATGTGTTAATAAACTTATGTTTGTTTTTCTCCCGTTAATCTCTCTCTTGTCAGTTCCAGCCATTACACCTAAGGTGAGTAGAGGAAAAACACCTTTCCCTTGTTATTGTTGCTCAGTCTCTAGGTTGTGTTTGACTCTGAGACCCCATGGACTGCAGAACACCAGGCTTCCCTGTCCTTCACTGTCTCCTGGAGTTTGCTCAAACTCATGTTCATTGAGTTGGTGATGGCATCAAACCATCTATCTTCTCCACTGTCACCCCTTACTCTTCCTGCCATCGATCTTTCCCAGCATCAGGGTCTTTTCCAATCAGTTGGCTCTTTGAATCAGGTGGCCAAAGTATTGGAGCTTCAGTTTCAGGGTTGATTTCCTTTAGGATTGACTGGTTTGATTTCCTTGCAATCCAACGACTCTCAAGAGTCTTCTCCAGCACCACGGTTCAAAAGCATCAACTCTTCAGTGCTCAGCCTTTTCTGTGGTTCAGCTCTCACATCTGTACATGACTACAGGAAAAACCATAGCTTTGGCTATATGGACCTTTGTAAGCAAAGTGATGTTTCTGCTTTTTAATTCTCTGTCTCAGCTTGTCGTAGCTTTTCTTCCAAGGAGCAAGTGTTTTAATTTTATGACTGCAGTCACCCTCTGCAGTGATTTTAGAGCCCAAGAAAATAAAATCTGCCATTGTTTCAATTTTTCCCCACCCATTTTCCATGAATTGATGGGATCGGATGCCATAATCTTTTTTGAATGTTGAGTTTTAAGCCAGCTTTTTCATTTCTCTTTCATTTTCATCAAGATGCTCTTTGCTGCTTTTTCACTTTCTGCCATTTAAGTCAGCCTTTTTACTCTCCTCTTTCACTTTCATCAAGAGGCACTTTAGTTCTCCATTTGAGTGGTGTCATCTGCATATCTGAGGTTGTTGATATTTCTCTTTGTAATCTTGATTCCAGCTTGTGATTCATCCAGCCCGGCATTTTGCATGATGTAATCTGCATAGTAGTTAAGTAAGCAGTGTGACTTAGAAAAGGCAGAGGAACCAGAGGTCAAATTGCCAACATCTGTGGGATCATAGAAAAAGCAAGAGAATTCCAGAAAAAAAATCTGCTTTATTGACTACGCCAAAGCTTTTGACTGTATGGATCACAACAAAGTGCGGAAAATTCTTCAAGAGATGGGAATATCAGACCACCTGACCTGCCTCCTGAGAAATCTGCATGCAGGTCAGGAAGCAACAGTTAGAACTCGACATGGAACAAGAGACTGCTTCCAGATTGGGAAAGGAATATGTCAAGGCTGTATATTGTCACCCTGCTTAACTAACATATGCATAGTACATGATGCAAAATGCCAGGCTGGATGAAGCACAAGCTGGAATCAAGATTGCGAGGAGAAATATCAATAACCTCAGATATACAGGTGACATCGCGGGGAGAAATATCAATAACCTCAGATATACAGGTGACATCACTCTTGTGGCAGAAAGTGAAGAGGAACTAAAGAGCCTCTTAATAAAAGTGAAAGAGGAGAGTGAAAAAGCTGGTTTAGAACTCAACATTCAAAAAACTAAGATTGTGGCATCTGGTCCCATCACTTCCTGGTAGATAGATGGGAAAACAATGGAAACAGTGAGACTTTATTTTCTTGGTCTCCAAAATCACTGCAGATGGTGACTACAGCCATGAAATTAAAAGATGTTTGCTCCTGGAGAGAAAAGCTATGAGAAACATTACTTTGCCAACAAAGGTCTGTCTAGTCAAAGCTATAGTTTTTCCAGTAGTCATGTATGGATGTGAGAGTTGGACCATAAAGAAAGCTGAGTGTCGAAGAATTGATGCTTTTGAACTGTGGTGCTGGAGAAAACTCTTGAGAGTCCCTTGGACTGCAAGGATATCAAACTAGTCAATACTAAAGGAAATCAATCCTAAATATTCATTGGAAGGACTGATGCTAAAGTTGAAGCTCTAATACTTTGGCCACTTGATGAGACGAACTGACTCGTTGGAAAAGACCCTGATGCTGGGAAAGATTGAAGGCAGGAGGAGAAACGGATGACAGAGGATGAGGTGGCTGTATGGCATCACCAACTCAATGGATATGAGTTTGAGTAAACTCCAGGAGTTGGTGATGGACAGGGAGGCCTGGCATGCTGCAATCCATGGGGTTGCAAAGAGTCAGACACAACTGAGTGAATGAACTGAACTGAATGAAGCAGGCTGACAATATACAGCCTTGACATACTCCCTTTCAAATTTTGACATTTCCCACCTACTGACATTAACTTTTTAGGGAGGTCTCTGCCATAGTCTGGATCGCTTTGAACTGGGTTGTATGCACATTACTAGGACTGCTGTGGGTGGATAGGGGTAAAGTCAAACTTGCTAGGCCCTCATATCAGAGGAGACTGTCATTCCCCAAAGGGATGGATGCTGACAAACACACTGAACAACTGCATATGAAATCCTTTGCATTACAACTGTCTTGGTCTTACTGACCTAAAACAAACTGCCAGTTACTTCTCCAGCAACAAGGGCTTTATTTGGAATCAACAAGATAATTTCAATTTGAGGTCTATGACCTTGGTATGCTTTAAGCAAGTCCACAAGTACAAGGAGAGGGGAATTCTTTTAAGCGGAGAAAGAAAGTTGGAAGGGTTATTGTGAACAAAGGGTCTGCTGGAGGAACTGAGAGTTGAAAGTATAGTGACTTTTTAATAGCTTAGTTGTGACAGCCTCTCATTGGCTGGGCTCCTGCCAAGCAGGAAGAGTTGGTCTCTGCTAGCTTCCTAGGGCATGAGAGCTCCCTCTTCTGGCCTCCTGACTATTTTAATTATGTTTTCTATTTATTAATTTTCACAGTCTATAGTAGTGCTTTTCAACTCATGCTGCAGGTTAGAATTGCTTGTTGAGTTTTTAAAAAATAGCTATGCAGATACTCTGATGTAAAGTGCTGGTTGCTCAGTCACGTCAAACTCTTTGCGATCCCAAGGACTGTAGCCAGCCAGGCTACCAATTCAATCAGAATTTCTTGGGTAAGAGGTGGTGATGGAGAGTAGCAAGGCAGTGATGTTGTTTTTTAAGCTCTTCAGATGATTGTAATGTGCTTTTCAGTGTACAACTACTAGATTATTGTGTGAATCATTGAAATAACATTCAAGGCAGAAAAATAGCAAAAACTTACACATCTGTAGTCTCATGTGAGTACTATAGCTACTTGATATAAAAATTAGTTTCAAAATTCATAGGTCATCATAACCTGTGATCCCAATAAGATTTAAAGAAAAAGAAGAGTTCAGTTTAGTTTGCACCCTTTGTGTGCCCAGTCACATGCAAGAACACTGGAGTGTGTTGCCGTTTCCTCCTCCAGGGGATCTTCCCAACCCAGGGAATGAACCTGCATCTCCTGTGTCTCCAGCATTGCACGCAGAGTCTTTACCTGCTGAATCACCAAAGAAGCCCTTGGCACTCCTTCAGCCAAAGGTAAATATAAGACATTTATAAGTATAAGCTCTTAATCAACTTGATGAAGTTAGGTTAGCTACATTAGCACTGAAAAACAGTCAGCTGGTTCACATTCTGCTTTACACCTACAGGAAGTGGAATCATTAGCATCTCCTAGAGGAGAATTTGGCACATGCCGTTTTATCAGCAATAGCGGTGATAAGTTTTGCTCTGGATGGAATTCTCTGAAGATAGAAAAGGTTCCATACTATCCCATCCTATATTTTCTCTAGTTATAACTGCATTTTAGATGCCATGTCTTTCAAAGGCCAAAGCTACCTTTCTGGGAATACAAAGGATCAGACTTGTATTAATTCATTCAGGACTATTATATGATAGGCTTATAAATTCAATTTAAAAAGAATAGCAATAATTTCTGAGTTCTAATATATTGGTAGACAGAGTCTAATATACTCATNNNTAATCCAACATGTCTTACGCTTACCCTTTCTAGATGGTATAAATGACCATTCTCTCTTTAATGATAGAGTAACTATACTTCCATAAGCAGCAGCATGGCATAATGGAAAGTAGCTTTTAGGATCAGATATATGTGGAATTAAATTCTGCTGTTTATCAACTGTATGATCTTGGGCAAGTTAACTTCCTAGTGCCTTAGTATTCTCAATAGTACAATAACAATAGGCTCCATCTCGCCCCGTTGTCGTTGTTCAGTCGCTCAGTAGTGTCTTACTCTTTGCAACCCCTTGGAGGGCAGCACGCCAGGATTCTCTGTCCTTTACTATCTCCTGGAGTTTGTTCAGGCTCATGTCCACTGAGTTGGGGTGATGCCATCTAACCATCTCATCCTCTATGCCCCTTCCTCCTCTTGCCCTCAATCTTTCCCAGCATCAGGGTCTTTTCCAATGAGTCAGTTCTTCGCATCAGGTGGCCAATGTATTGGAGCTTCAGCTTCAGCACTAGTCCTTCCAATGAATATTCAGGGTTGATTTCCTTTAGTAGTGACTGGTTTGATCTCCTTGCTGTCCAAGGGACTCTCAAGAGTTTTCTCCAGCACCACAGTTCAAAAGCATCAATCCTTCGATGCTGTTGTAAACATTAGAAATGACAACTACGTCCTTCCATTTTGCTTCAGGATTTTAAAAAATTATACAGATAAAAATAAGTAAATTTTTAAATAAAAAAGTCAAAATTACAGATAAGGAATTTAGTCTTTGATGACCATACCCCTTCCCACCTTGCTGATGGTCACCGGAAATTCCAGTTTAGTGCATAATGAGGGACTGAATATACGAATGAACAAGAGCCAGACCACGTATATCAACAGAACACTGCCGCACACTCTCTCTAGCACCCAGGCTGGTAAAGTCAAAGCACAGGCTCAGCAAGTTCGGTCAAGGACTGCCAGTTTCCAACTCAGGACCAACCAGAGAGAGTAAAACATGCTCCCTAAACCAGTCACTTAAGATACCCTGCTTCTAGCTAGCCAGTCTCTAGCTTCCCGTGCCAACAATTTCCAATCACAGAATACCCAAAGCCTTCCTGTTTCCCACTATAGCACTTCTTTCTACCACTCCCCTGCCTGTCTTTCAGCCTCTGCCAAACATTAGTGATGCTGCCTGACCTCCTCGATATAGCAAGCCCTGCATGAATATCCTTTGATTACTCTCATTTGTTTATTCCCACAGTAGTTTTCCAGTCTTTTTATTATGCCTTTACAGATGGATATTCATATGTATCCTTGGGAAATATATACCACTTTATAGATTTTTAAAATTGAAGTATAGTTCACTTACAATGTTGTGCCAATCTCTGTCATACAGCAAAGTGACTCAGTTATACACACACCCACACACACATATTTACATATATATATTCTTTTTTATATTCCTTTCCATTATGGTTTCTCCCAGGAGATTGGATATAGTTCTCTGTGTTAAAGAGTAGGACCTTGTTTATCCATTCTAAATGCAAAAGTTTGCATCTACCAACCCCAAACTGTCAGTCCCTCCTCCCAGCCCCCTTGGCAACCACAAGTCTAATCTCTACGTCTGTGAGTGTGTTTTGTAGACAGGTTCATTTGTGCCATATTTTAGATTCCACATGTAAGTGATGTCAAATGGCATTTGTCTTTCTCTTTCTGACTAACTTTACTTAGAATGATAATCTCTAACTGCATCCATGTTGCTGAAAATGCATTTTTTTTGTTCTTTTTATGGCTGAATAATATTCCATTGTATATATGTGCCACATTTCCTTTATCCATTCATCCGTTGATGGGCTTTTAGTTTTCCATCTTTTGGCTATTGTGAATAGCACTGCTGTGAAAATAGGAATGCATGTATCTTTTCAAGTTAAAGTTTTGTCTGGATACATGCCCAGGAGTGGGATTGCTGGATCATATGGTAATTCTATTTTTACTTTCCTGAGGAACCCCATACTGTTTTCCATAGTGGCTGCACGGACTTACATTGCAACCAACAGTGTAGGAGGGTTCCCTTTTCTCCACATCTTTAATTTTGCTATTTTAAGACATTTTAACTGGTGTAAGGTGGTACATTTGCAACACTAACTAGTGTTGAGCATCTTGTCATGTGTCTATTGGCCATCTATATGTCTTCTTTGGATGCTTTATGGATTTTTAAAAACAGAAACAGTGTCATATTGTACATAGTGTTTTGTTACTTGATTTTTTTTCTTAAAAATATCCTGGAATTCTATCCATGTTCATCCCAGTTGTTTTCACTGGAGGAAGGTAGGGATATTTATTCTGGCTTGTTGTAACATAGTTAGCTCTGTGGTGCTCCCTGCTTCAATGTTTTGCAGGCTACTTGCTTTTCTGTGTACATCGCAGGAACTTTCTGCCTTTGCACCTCTGAGATAATAGCATTGAAACATACACATTACCATATGTAAAATAAATAGACAGTGGGAATTTGCTGTATGATGCAGGGCTTCCTACTTCCTTTTGACTCCCATCCCCAGGTTTGTTATTGTTTAGTCACTAAGTATTTGCAACTCCGTGGACTATAGCCTGCCAGGTTTCTCTCTGTGTGGGTTTTTCCAGGCAAGAGTATACTGGAGTGGGTTGCCATTTCCTTTTCCAGGGGATCTTCCCAACCCAGGGATATCCCTAGGACATCCTCCTTTAATCTTCATTCTCTGAGCCACTGTTTATTCTCTGTGATCAGGCTAGCTGCCTTTCTTTGTGGCTGTTAGTAATGGCTGCCCCAGGGCAGATTCCTCATCTTTGCAAAGTTGGGGCATGTCTAGGGCCTCACAGACATTGGTCTCTGACTTCTCCATGTCCTGTGTATTGTCCGTTCAATTTCCTCCTTGCAACGTATGACCAATGGAGTCTTGCTCTTGCTAGATTTTTTCACCTTGAGTCAGTTTTCCAATTGTATGTAAGGAATTTCTTCCCGTGAATTAAGCATCCCAATTTTAGAAACTTGTGAAGGAAGTAAAATTAAGATAATTGCTTTATGTACTTTGTTTTTACCAAATGATTTGAGTAAATTTGCAGTCATCGAAATAATGTCCCTCCTGGTAAATATTGAAACATTCAGAATTAAGACATCAATGGTAGGGTCTTGGAAGAGTTGTTTTTAAGTTTTGACAGTTTGTTTAGGCTGGTAGAGCCCTTGGACCCAATATGAATAAACTAACATATGTTCTCTGAAGCAATAATCTTGTATTTAAAATCTTGATTCCTTTAGTTCAGTGAACTTCAACAAGTTTCCCACTTTTCCTGAGCCTTAAGTTTTCTGATGTCTACAATGAAGATGAAATTACTTACATTGCAGGATATGTCAGAGGAAAATGTTTCCTCTACCCTCCTGGGTTTGATAATTGGGGACGTGTGAATTAAAGTGACAAAAGTCAGATTACCAAGGGAAAAGACAGCTTTTAATCAACTATGTACATGGAGCATAAGGAAAAACGAGATTTTCCCAACAGTTAATAAGGATGGGGCGGGGAGAGAAGAGGCTTTATGGAAAGAACAAATGGGCTTTTAGGGGGACAGATGGGAAGTAAGGAAGTTTGTGGTAAAGTCTGCTGATGTAGATGCAGGTGGTCTTGTCCTTCTTTTTTCTGGGCAGTAAAGCTCCCCATGGACAGGGGATTTATGGCTACCTCTCTTCCAGAAATTTCTGCCTTTATTTCAATAAGAGAAGCTCTGAACAGGCTTCTTTCTTATCTGTTAAATCTCAAATGTCTTTAGTTTAAAATTATCTTCTTACTAACTCCAGGGGTCTGAATAGATCTCAATAGGTTGCTGTGAGAATAACTGAGGTTAATCTGCTGAAGCTCTTTGCACAGTACTCCAAAAATATTTGCTGTTATTATCGACATTTGAAAATTAGTCTTTCTATCCTGACAACAGCAGCAGATGAGAAATTATGGGAAGACAGAACCATTGAATAGGTCTCAGACAGTTTGCTTACTTCCTGGATTAGCGTTTCTTATATAGATGTTTAGTTACGGATTCATTCATTTGTGCTCGTATTCAATTAAACTCTCAACCTACCTTTTCCAAATCAGTTTCTTCTTGAGTGTTAAGCTTGCCTTAGAATTAATAGCAATTGTCCTAAATAATTGGATAACTCAAAAACGTCTGCTAAAATCTGTCCCTGTCTTTCCTACCTTCTACCTGGTTTCCTATGGATGTTCTGGGATGTCACTCAAGGTGGAGTGTTTTGAGGGTTTTGTTTTTGACCTGTATCTTTCTCATTTCATTTTGCTTTTTGGCCCTCAGAGGAGAAACAGAAAAATGTTAACTTTTTTTTTTGTAATCTTCTCATGTCATCGATTATTTATAAATGCTTAGCATTTATAGCACCCCATGAGTTAGTTGGAAAAATGCATCTTAAAATGCATAGTATAGAATCATCTCTTTGCCATTTGATAATGTTATGAACTTTCACACAAGGTCTCTGGAACAAATGTTCTCGTTAAGTTTAGGATAGGTTAGAAGATTTGGATATTAGGTTGTATTGCTTGAAGGAGGTATGTAATTTCTCCTCAAATTGGCTTGAAACATATAAATTGCAAATGTTCTCTTCTGCTACCTAAATTAACCAAATAAATATTTGGTTCACTTTGCTTGGGAAAGCATTATGACGATAGAAACATGTTAGGTATTCTCTATACAAATGCAGTGGAATATAAACAAGCTTATTAACTTACTTATAAATTGATAATTGCTATTTTATTTGTCAATAAAAGTTTTATTTATTGTTATATTAAACAGTTGGTATAAGTATACCACAATTCCCTTGTGGCTCACAATTCCCTTGTGAATATATACAATTCCCTTGTGGCTTAGCTGGTAAAGAATCTGCCTGTAATGTGGGAGACCTGGGTTTGATCCCTGGGTTGGGAAGATCCCCTGGAGAAGGGATAGGCTACCCACTCCAGTATTCTGGCCTGGAGAATTCCATGGACTATAGAGTCTATGGGATCGCAAAGAGTCAGACACAAGTAAGCAACTTTCACTTCATAAGTATATTAATTAGAATTATTTACTAGTTCCTAAAAAGAAATATTGTATCTCATTTATGAAAATGCATTTAAATTAACTATAGTTGGTCATTTGACATGAACGTATTATTTAGTTTTGTGTTCGTAGTTGTCAAGGAGAAAGTATTTAATGCCATTCCCTGAAGGCTGGTAAGTTTACAATTTGTTGGACCACCAGGGGGAGTGAATTCTAGAGTTAAGAGCCCCTCAGTGAGTCTATGCCTGTGTGCTCAGTCACCCAGTTGTGGTCGACTCTTTGCACCCTGTGAACTGAACCTGCCAGGCTCCTCTCTCTGTGGGATTCTCCAGGCAAGAAGACGGGATTGGGTTGCCATTTCCTCCTCTAGGGGATCTTCCCGACCCAGGGATCAAACCTGTGTTTCTTATATTTCCTGCATTGGCAGGCAGGTTCTTTACCACTAGTGCTCCTGGAAAGCCCTACATCCATTTAGTTGACTAAACAGCCTGACAAAATTCATAAGAAAAAAGCTAGTTTGGCAGTGCTGGGAAATTTGATTATACACAAATAATTTCAGCCTTTTCACTTAAATAAATCATTAACTTCTTTTAAAATCAATTATGTTTGCATTTGATTAGATCTTTTCATACTAGAAAATTAGAATTTTGTCTATAAAATGTCAGAATAAACTCAACTTTAGATTCAGTCTTTGTGGTTGTGGATTTTTTTTTTTATTAGCAACTATTACAAAGCAAGGGATGTTAAAAGGTCTCTTTCTTAGTTTTCTTTCTCCTAATAAAGAGGTTAAGCCTTAAAATGTCACTTAAAAAATTGCCAATCCAAACCAGAATGTTACTTACAATAAAAAGACAATAGTTCAGGTCAATAACCATCCTTATTTGGGTAAATCAGGATAGGAAGCACTAATTTTTCTAAATCACTAAGATAATTGAGGAATTTTACCATCAATTAGACTGAGTTTTCCCAATGATTTACAATACAATTCAAATAACTTGGTAACTCTAACACCCTAATTTTAAGATATTTTGAAAAAGTCAACTTAAAACAGAGGTGCCTCTAATTGAAAACTACTGCTAATTAGTGATTGAAGCTATTTTGCATATATTTTTCCTTCTTGATGGGATCTTAAAGATATTTATTACTCTTAGTTTCTTATATTATGCTATTGACTATTCATCCCATATCATATTATTTTCTTCAGCTAACCAATGGGTGGTCTGAAAACCTGTCCGGTTAACTGAACAATTTGGCCCTCTCAGGACTGGGATAAAACAGATTATTCAGAAGGCAGAGAAGCTAGGGAGAGGCCTGACTTTTCAGTGACTGATGATCTGCCATTTTGGTACAGAGGACTTGATATAAAAACTGTTTAACGTGGATTCTAGGTAAAGCAGCTAGCTGACCTTGGGAGACAAACCAGAAATACCATCTGCATGGTTTCTCCCTCAATAATGGGCTTCCTTTTTGACCTGCCATTTTTAAGGGAAGTTCAGTTCAGTTCAGTTCAGTTGCTCATTCGTGTCCGACTCTTTGCGACCCCATGAATCACAGCATGCCAGGCCTCCCTGTCCATCACCAACTCCCGGAGTTCACTCAGACTCACGTCCATCAAGTCAGTGATGCCATCCATCAATCTCATCCTCTGTCATCCCCTTCTCCTCCTGCCCCAAATCCCTCCCTGCATCAGAGTCTTTTCCAATGAGTCAACTCTTCGCATGAGGTGGCCAAAGTACTGGAGTTTCAGCTTTAGCATCATTCCTTCCAAAGAACACCCAGGGCTGATCTCCTTCAGAATGGACTGGTTGGATCTCCTTGCAGTCCAAGGGACTCTCAAGAGTCTTCGCCAACACCACAGTTCAAAAGCATTAATACTTCGGTGCTCAGCTTTCTTCACAGTCCAACTTTCATATCCACACATGACCACTGGAAAAACCATAGCCTTGACTAGACAGACCTTTGTTGGCAAAGTAATGTCTCTGCTTTGAAGGTGTGATACCAAGCCTCAGTAAAGGAGCCTGGCACAGGCTGGACATGATTCCTATTTCTCTTGGGGGTATTGGAGCAGAATGAGAACCAGGACCAAGGCAGAATTTCAGCTAAACAAACTAGTGCCAGGGACGTAGGAGCAAGGTTGAATTCTGTTATCACAAGCATCAGGTAGTCACATAGAACTAATTCTAACGGTACCATTATCCATCCCCTCCTGGCCTCCTGTGTCAGACCTATTACTTTTTTTTTGAAGTCTCAACTCAAAGGATATCCTCTCTCCTTTCATAAAAACTCTTGACTGCATAATAAAACTATGGGGTTAATATCAATAACCTCAGCAAAACTATAGAAAAACTATTATCAGAGAACAAGCTAGTTTCATTTCCTTAAGGTCAAAAAGAATTTGGTTTTACAAACATGGGACTCATCTTCACTTAAAAAAATACTTATCTAAAAAATATGTATTTTTTAAATACTTATGTATTTATTTGGCTGTGTCTGGTCTTAGCTGCAGCACACAGGATCTTTGTTAAGTCAATGGGGACCCCTCATTACAGCACTCAGGCTCAGTGGTTGCGGCACAGGCTTAGTTGCTCTGCAGCGTGTGGGATCTTAGTTCCCCAGTCAGGGGTCAAACCTGCACCCCCTGCACTGCAAGGCAGATTTTCAATTGCTGGACCACCGGGGAAGTTCCTCACCTCCACCTTTTGGAAGAGATTGGAAGTACTTATTTTCTCTCCTGAGGGTACAAAGATGATTTCTTTTCTCCGTAGATGTATCAGAATCTTCCTTTTAATACTAGAGTAGAAGAGAAAATATTCCATTAAAAAAAGACTAATTGTTCATATCCAGCCTACGAATAACTGCTGGAAAGCAAATTTTTCTGAAGTCAAGTACTATGTAATTCCCAAACAAAAGGAAAATAATAGGCTTTGTTTTCAATCTTCTGGCATAAATATTAAAATGATAATTTTACCAGTATATTCACCTTTTATCCTATGTGAAAATGAGTCCCTGATATGATAAATCAATCTTTATCTTATTCCTCTTGTTAAGGTGATATGAAGGATTGTCGAGACAATGACACCACCCCACGTGTGCTTCAATTGCTACCTCTCTCCCGATTTTCAACAGCTAGCTAAGTGTAGATTTTTCTTGCCTGTGCCACCAAATTCCATTCCTAATTAAAATCCAAAACTTACCATCTTTTGGTGAATATAGAGAAACTCTGTTTAAAGTTCATGAATATCCCTTTATGATCAGAAGAAGTTAATGTGATTCAGCCTTCTAAATGTCTCACTTAACAGCAGACACTCTGGGGAAATGAGCTTATTAATATGTTTTGTTTTGGTTTAGTTTTTAATGAGACTCAGGAACTGCCCCCTAAACAATTTTATTAGTGCATAGTATGTGTTAGCCCTTGGGGTAGATACCATGGAGAGTAGGACATAATCCTGGTGACTGGAAAACATGGGGTCTACTTGAACAGAGATTCTTGCCTTTGCATTTTTTAACCTTCAATTTGTTCCCATGAGAGCATTTTAACTAGGACTCTAACACAGAAGCACTAGAGATATCCGTAACAGGTTAGCAGTGTTTACCTTTGAGTGGTATGATTATAGGTACTGTACTGTTTCTGTGTTTTTTGTTTGTATATGTAATTTTTTATAAGTAGAGCAGTAAACACTAATTTTTGAAGTGATGAACATGATCTTATACAATATTCCCCCTTATCCATAGGAGGCATGGCCAATATGTTCCAAGACTCCCACAGTGCCACACCCTACCTATGATACCAGGCTACTTTTCTATACACACATACCTGTGATAAACTTTAATTTATAAATCAGGCAAAGTGAGAGAATATCTGAATTATCAGCATTGTCTTGCTCTTTGGGGACCATCATTAAGTAAAAGGAGAGTTACTAGAACACAAACCCTTCGAGACTGCTACCCAGAAGGTCTCTAAGTGACTAATGGGTGGGATGTGCTACACAAAGGGATAATTCACATCCCAGATGCAGCCGAGAGGGATAGCTTGAGATTTCATCATGCCACTTTGAATGGCGCCTGATTTAAAATGTATACATTATTTATTTCTGGAATTTTCCATTTATTATTTTCAGGTGATGGTTGCCTGCAGGTAACTGGAACTGTGAGAAGCAAAGTGGTGGGTAAGAGGGGTACTGCTGTAGGGCTTTTTTACAACAGCGCGCTCAATGAATGTTGTTAAGTGAATGTATGCATTTTTCAAATTCTTGAACTTTTCTCCCCTAAAAACGTTAAGGATTTTATTTCAGGTCCAAAGAACTCCCCAGACTTCCCCTAGGAGAGGTATTCCGCTAACTTTTATCTTCAACATTTGAAAACCTCTGACAAGTAACTAAAGACGTTGATAAATGCTGTGGATGTTACATTGTACTCAGAGGATAAAGAAGGTGAATTTGTTTTCTCACTGGAACATTTTATGAATCAACACTATTGATGTGTAGGAATAAGCACAGTTCGAGATCATTATAACTCGGTCTTATACACCACTGCTGAAGTCTTCCAACCCATCTTGATGGAATAGATTAGAGAATGCAAAAAAATCTCTTTCTAAGCTGTAGGATGTAAAAATAAGATATCACAAAAACTAACCTTAAATTACTAGGTTAATTGGCTGGACTGTGAGGGTTAATGAGTCCAGTGTTTCAACTTTAGATAGCCTTCTTTAGCCAGTGGCTATGTTGCTAAACTAGCCAGACTTCCTACATAAGTGTGCAATGATCTTAAGAAAACCAGATAATAGGAACATAGCAACATTGTTAAAAAAAAAAACAAAACAGTTCAAAATACTAACTTTAACAACAGTGTTATGTGTGTGTGAAAGTGCTTTGGCATCAATACTAGGGGTAAAGCCTGGATGGAGTGGTAGTAGTTGTTGGTAAATGGATGTGTGCCGTTGAGACAGAGTCCTGTTGAAGAGACAAGAGACACACACAGCAAATTAAATGATAAGATACATCATACGCCTTTTATAAGCCACTCAGTCCCCTTTGTGCCATGTCTTATAGGTGCAACTGGACAAAACTCATGTAAGCTAAAAACATTTATTTATTGCTTCCTGTCCAGAGCTTCCCAAAGGGCAATAGAAGTGCAGTCTCATGTACATGCAATCAGGAAGTGCAGAGCAGGCATTGCCAGTAAAGCCATCTTTAATCAATGGGAGACAGGGTCTTATAAATAAATATTTCCTCCTTTCATCTCCCAGGTAGATTTTCAGAGATGCATTTCATAAGGCTCATTAGAAGATCTTGGTGAGACCTGACATCAGTTACCCAGTTCAGTTCAGTCGCTCAGTCGTGTCCGACTCTTTGCAACCCCATGAATCGCAGCACGCCAGGCCTCCCTGTCCAACACCAACTCCCGGAGTTCACTCGGATTCACGTCCATCGAGTCAGTGATGCCATCCAGCCATCTCATCCTCTGTCGTCCCCTTCTCCTCCTGCCCCCAATCAAAGTCCTCCCAGCATCAAAGTCTTTTCCAATGAGTCAACTCTTCACATGAGGTGGCCAAAGTCCCCGAGTGATGGCCAGTTCAGTAAGGAATCTTTGGACTGGCCTTCCCTCCTTTACTGTCCCTCTCCGTCGGCCTCTAAATCATGCTTCTTGGTATCACTGGCCACGTAAACTACCAATATGCAAGCCTATCTTAACTCTTCTTCTGAGAGATACCAGATAGGGAGAAACCAATGTCATAAGGCCATAGCCTAAGAAAGGTAACTGCAAAGTGAAATGGAGAGATGGATTTCGGAGACTCTGTGAAAGAACTGTTAGAACTCAGTAATGAAATAATGAAGAATGAGAATAGTCAGCTTAGAGAGCAAGATGATGGGTTCTATTCTAGCCAAGGCCATAACATAATAGTAACACCCAGCTGGCAGCGAGGACTAAAATTGAGGAACTGAAATCTTGAGAGTGAAAGAATGCTCTAAAAAAAGACTGGAGAGATGACCAATGGCTATAGACTGGATTTCAGATAATGACCAGATTTCAGGGGTCAAGAGGAAAAAGAAAAAACTAATGAAAAATAGGAACATAGGAAAATCAATGTTTAGGGTTATAAATGATGGGAGAGAACATGGAGTTCAATTCTACCACCAGATCAGGGACCAGACTGAAGATGCTCAAGGTGAAAATAGGTAGCATACAGTAAAGAGAGGGAGACAGTGATGGACACGGCTTACTGCACAGACAATATAGGTGGAGATAGTTCACTCCTGACATGCAGCAAGCTTGCTATGGGTAAACTGAAGGAGAGATATTAGAATCTTGCAAATCCAAGTAAATTTTTTTTCAGAATTTAATAAATGGATAAAAGGTAGTAGAGAGAACTTACAAAAAATCTGAGGTTATTTTATTTCTATATAAACTTGATTGAAATTAGTCATTAATTACATTAAAATCTGAGATGTATCTTGCTCTCACACTTTTGTGCCTTTTTATTCTTAAGAAACACTCATTTGAGGAAAAGAAGCATACTCATAAGCACTTTCTCTAAGATGTTGGTGTACATAATGGCATTATTGAAAAGTACCTCTGTTCCAGAAAATATTGGAAGAATTCCACTTGAATAAATATTGCATAACTCACTGCCTACTTTTACATACCCATATTTGTGTTAAGCTAATCCTAGTTTCCAAAAAAAGGATTTTGTACTGTTGAATAGCATTTCTGAAATACTGCCAACCACGTCTTGTGATTGAAGTTCTTTGGTATAAAACAGGTTAGAAAGGGTGAGATGCCATGCAGGTATTTAGAGAGAGTTTGATTGTGATGTTTTGTATTTGAATAAATCATGGTTTAGTTTAATCTCTTTCTGCAAAAATATGTTTAATATGCAATCTGATCATTTTCTGCTTTCCAGTGAATTTTTTCTTTTTGGTCCTTTTCTACCATCTGCTTTAAATATAAATGACAGTTTATCATTGTATGCTTAGATTTTTGCATACTTCATCCCTCTAGGGTATGTTTATTATCTGCTGGATTTATACTCTGAATTAAGTTATTACTGTATGAGTGAGATTAGAGACAGTGGCTAGTTGCCCGCAGAGAATGACTGAGCTTTACAAACCACATATTGCTTATCCAACTAGTTGTTATAAACCTCTTGCTTATCTATACACTATAATTATGGCAATCAAGCTGTAATGTACTTGGAGGAGGTTTTTTTTTATCTTGTTTCACATTCTCATGATCATAGTGTTATCTCATTTCTGATATTAACCTATTCCTGAGCTCTCACTCTTTGTAAACTTTTATAGCTTTTACTTGTGGACTGACAAACTTCCCACATATTATTTGAATTCTTCTTTTGGTATAAAATTTTCTTTTTTCTTAATATGCAAGAAGTGCAAGTTCCTTACTAATAACGAGATTTTTAAAAAAGGAGGGGAGATAAAAATTTTGCAATTCTACCATAGAGAACCACTACTGACAGTTTATACAATGCCATAATTTCTTGTATGCCTATTTATGAACACTTAAAAAAATGTGGCTAATTAGGACATAACTCCCTCAAACTTACATTTTTCATTAGCATGTATCATAAACACATCAGTTCAGTTCAGTTGCTCAGTCGTGTCCGACTCTTTGCGACCCCATGAATCGCAGCACGCCAGGCCTCCCTGTCCATCACCAACTCCCAGAGTTCACTCAGACTCACGTCCATCGNACTCAGGCTCACGTCCATCGAGTCCGTGATGCCATCCAGCCATCTCATCCTCGGTCGTCCCCTTCTCCTCCTGCCCCCAATCCCTCCCAGCATCAGAGTCTTTTCCAATGAGGCAACTCTTTGCACGAGTGGCCAAAGTACTGGAGCTTTAGCTTCAGCATCAGTCCTTCCAAAGAAATCCCAGGGCTGATCTCCTTTAGAATGGACTGGTTGGATCTCCTTGCAGTCCAA
>SJYQ01000372.1:655009-713304 GCA_006410935.1 Redunca redunca
CAAAGTATTAGAGTTTTAGCTTTAGCATCAGTCCTTCCAATGAATACCCAGGACTGATCTCCTTCAGAATGGACTGGTTGGATCTCCTTGCAGTCCAAGGAACTCTCAAGAGTCTTCTCCAACACCACAGTTCAAAAGCATCAATACTTCGGTGCTCAGCTTTCTTCACAGTCCAACTCTCACATCCATACATGACCACAGGAAAAACCATAGCCTTGACTAGGCGGACCTTTGTTGGCAAAGTAATGTCTCTGCTTTTTAATATGCTGTCTAGGTTGGTCATAACTTTCCTTCCAAGGAGTAAGCATCTTTTAATTTCATGGTTGCAGTCACCATCTGCAGTGATTTTGGAGGCCCCCAAAATAAAGTTTGACACTGTTTCCGCTGTTTCTTAGTTTTCTGAATGTTGAGCTTTAAGCCAACTTTTTCACTCTCTTCTTTCACTTTCATCAAGAGGTACTAATCTGTTTCTGTTAAATATTTAATGTTTTCAATGCTGTGATAAACAGCTGTGAGGTTAAATCTTTCCCGATTTCCTTAATTAATCCTTAGAATATATCACAACAATATTTCCATATTAGACCTCTTATTTTCAAGTAATGGAAACCCACCTCATTTGAACAAAAAAGAGGAGTGTGTTAGAACATCAGGGGTATCTTGAGGAGCTAGGCACAAGGAAACAGAGCTGGAACCGTTCTCTGGGCTCCTGTGTATACTTGTCTCTGTACTTCAGATTCATTACCTCCCTCTCAGCCAACAGTCTTCCTCTGCTTCATGCTGCATGGATAAAAACATCACACAGACAGCAGCGAGGTGATGTGTCACAGATTCAGCCATGCTTAAAAAAACTAAATCAATCCCATCCCTTTCTCATTCTCCCCACCTTATTCACCATTCCAGATTTCCAGGATAAGCAGATATTCACCTCAGCACTATCAGCTTGGGTCAAACAGTGTTTTTTGTTGAACATAGTTGCCAGAAGTCACCCAATAGCCATATAAATGGTGGGGAGGAAAAGTGGAGCTGGGGAGACAATCTATACTACCATCAAATTCTCATCACTCATCATACTTTTTTATTTGGAGCTATTCATGGTTATAAAGTGGCATTGTTAGACCAGGAGAAGAAAGTAAATTCTATTTTTCTTTCGTTAATAAGGATATCTTTCTCTAAGTCTGAGCTCATTTTATCTGACGCTGGACAGCAACACCTCCACATGCTTTTCAGCTATACATCTACAAAAGGGATAGCATCCTCTATGTTCTAGTTTGACTCAAATGCAAAATTGCCTATTGTCAAAATCGTAATAAGAATAAGAAAATTCTAGTTTGCGATTAACAGATACACACTGCTGCTGCTACTGCTGCTAAGTTGCTTCAGTTGTGTCCAACTCTGTGTGATCCCATAGATGGCAGCCCACCAGGCTCCCCCGTCCCTGGGATTCTCCAGGCAAGAACACTGGAGTGGGTTCCATTTCCTTCTCCAGTGCATGAAAGAGAAAAGTGAAAGTGAAGTCACTCAGTCATGTCCAACTCTTAGCGACCCCATGGACTGCAGCCTACGAGGCTCCTCCATCCATGGGATTTCCCAGGCAAGAGTACTGGAGTGGGGTGCCACTGCCTTCTCCCAGATACACACTACTATATATAAAAGAGATAAATAATAAATAACAAGAATCTATAGTATAGGGAACTATATTCAGTATCTTGTAATAACCTACACACACATATATATTCAGTAGTATATGTATAACTGGATCACTTCGCTGTGTACCTGAAACTAACACAACAATATAAATCAACTATACTTCAATTTTTAAAAAAAAGATCAAAAAATTCTACAATGGAAAAATTCTTAAAATTTGTCAACTCTTTTAGGTCTGAATGTTAAGTCATGCTTCTTACATAATGAATTTTGTGGATATTATAAGAAAAGTACATCTAGTATTTAAGAATAGAACATTAAAGTTTGAAGAGAAAAACCATGACCAACTTAAAGTAAATCTAAATTTTCTATGGACTTTCATTATACAATTAGAAAATTCCACAGGTGAGTGAAATCTTCCAGTTGAGCATGTTGAAATCTTTTGGGGAGGAAGGAAATGATAGGATAGAGGCCCCAGGCAAACAGAATTTTACCAGTTGTATATTTTCTAGAAAGGCCTATAATAATATATATGTCTTGGATCTCTACATTTTGTCAGTTGTTTTAGTCTCTACTTTATCTATGGCTGAGTAACAAATTACTCCCAAAATTTACTGGCTGAAAATAGCAAGCACTTATTATCCTATACAGTTCTTGACAGTCGGGAATCTAGGAGGAGCTTAGCTGGGTGGTTCTGGCTCAGGGTCCCTTGTGAAACTGCAGTTGAGCTGTCAGCAGAGGCTGCAGTCTTCTGAAGGCTTGACTTAACAGGGGGATCTACTTCTAAGCTCACTCATGTGGCCATTAGTTGCTGCTGCTGCTAAGTCACTTTAGTCATGTCTGACTCTGTGTGACCCCAAAGACGGCAGCCCACCAGGCTCCCCCACCCCTGGGATTCTCCAGGCAAGAGCACTGGAGTGGGTTGCCATTGCCTTCTCCAATGCATGAAAGTGAAAAGTGAAAGAGAAGTTGCTCAGTCGTGTCTGACTCCTAGCGACCGCATGGACAGCAGCCCACCAGGCTCCTCCGTCCATGGGATTTCCCAGGCAAGAGTACTGGAGTGGGGTGCCATTGCCTTCTCCGGTGGCCATTAGTAGGAGGCCTCATTTCGTAGGAGGCCTCATTTCCTCACTACAAGGTCCTCTCTGTAAGGGATGCTCATGACCCAGCAGTTCATGTTCTCAAAGCAAATTACCTGAGAGCAAGAGAGTTGGTAAGGAGGAGTACGTAGAAGCTACACTGTCTTTTGTGACTTAGCCTTGGAAATGACAAACCATCACTTCTGCCATATGCTATTGGTCATATAGAACAATTCTAACATAATATGGGGGAGGGGTGGAATTATATGAATACCAGGAAGTGGGGATCACTGAGGATCATCTAGTAGGCTGCCAATCACATACACCATTCTCAGATCTTTAAAACTGCCCTAATAAATTGATTTATATTTACATCTGTAGATCTGATTCCCCTCTGTTTTATCTTGGTACTCACAATAGTGGTACAAATCAATTGATCAATTATAATTTTATGGTTTGTACATGGAGACTTTCTTCAAATAGTCCTAAAGCTTAGAGCTTCGGTTTCTTACATTTTTACCAATGATATAAATTCTGAATTATGCACATTATACTTATTTTAAAAAACAGGTTAATTAAATGTCTCTATTTAGGCTATTATGCTAATAGCTATTTATTAGATTATTAACTCAACAAATAATTATTGAGATCAGAGCACTGGAGTTTTTTTTATTATTATTCTGTCACCCTGTGTTCTTGCTTCCTCTTTTAAAACAGTTTATTGAGATATATTTCATATATCATCCAATTCACTCAATTAAAACATAAAGTCCTCTACTTTTTTTTTTTTGGCAGAGCAGCTTGCAAGATTGTAGTTCCCACACCAGGGATTGAACCCAAGCCTGGTGCAGTGGGAGCTGGTCCTAACCACTGTACCGCCAAGGAATCCCCCAAAGTCCCCTACTTCTAAACCATATGTTTTAGAACAAGTGGCTTGACAGTATCTAAAATTGGGCAGTCGAAGATATTTGGCCACCATCTACATACTTAAACAAGAAGGTCTGTGGACACATGACCTTCTACTAGAGCAAACAGGAAGAACAGAGGTCTTATGTATTCTTCCTATGACTGAGCTGCAGAAGTCTGGAGATGTGGAGGGGTGTTAACTGTGCAGCAAACAGGACCAAACTAGTAACCTCAGTGGCCCAAAGACCTGTTTACCAGGACAAGTCCTCCAGTCACAGCTCTATCATTTCAGCCGAAGAACAGGTAAACGAACCAAGTCCCAAGTGACTATAAAAGACTATTTTTACCAGATTATCAGCACACGCCCAAATGCTGCTGCTCCAGATAACCTGATCTTAATGAATGGAAATTATGTCCTAACTAATGATATTTCAAAGAGTAAGACAAGTTCTCACATGTTCTTCAAAAACTGTCACATAAGCACAAGACAATGTAGGTGTTGATCTGAACTGAAATGTAGCATATCATCTTTTGTTTCCCGCCTCTGGAATAATTTTTAACTATTAAAAAAATTTTACAACTTGTACTTTACTGAAAAAAAGAGAAAATACTCAAAAGCAAAAGTACAAAGAGGATTTGTAAACACCCTTAATCCAGAGATAGCCTGTGCTGCTTTGCTGTATTTTCTTTCAAAACAACAAATTTGGGGGCGCATATATTTATATGAATGTTAACTGCCAGCTTTAACAATCTGGGCTTGAATTAATATCTAATACTCTGATTATTTCTAGTAGTTGTACACTTGGCCTGCTCTGATCTCCAGGAGGAACCCACCACTGTTTTTCTGCCCTGTTCTGGCTCCCCTGAGTCCATGTTCACTGACTATAATGGCCCTGCAGGAGCCTCACCATCACCATTGCTAATGGTACCCTTGCTCTGTGAAGGAACCTTCCATCTCACAGTACTTAGAAGGCTGCCAACTGTCTCATGGACCTCAAAGCAGCACTGACATGCACCATGACTCTAGAGGAAACAGCCCCTTCAGCTTCTCAGAGCTCAGCTCCTAAGCTCCTGTCAGCAAGACTGCAAACAAATACACACACTTATCCTCATCTATAAGAACAAGTGGCATTTTTAGGACAATTGAGATCTCAAGCCAAATATATAAAACAAAATAGTTCTCTCAAACAGAGTGATACCTGTCATACACTTAGCACTATATGCATGTAAGCTTAGAACACTTAGCTTTCCTGTGTAGGCAGCCTCCTATGTGAACCTCTATGTACCAAAACATTCAAGCTTGAGGGGCTCACCATCTCAAACACCTTCTATTCTGATGTGGGATCAGTTTAACACTTACACAGCTAAATTATCAGATTTCAGATCAAAGAAACAGTCTGCCCTAAAAGCAGATTCAGTACTGTAAAACAAACAGATGATAAAACCCAGCTCACCTCATCGGTAGTTTTATAAGGTTTTCATCTCCACCCAGGTTTCAGTTGGCCAGATTTCATAAAGGTATGTGTTCAAGGTTCTTGTTCCTTGATTAGCAATCTCAGCTCCTATGACAATTCCTCTGAGGAGGGTGGGTGTATGTTTGTGGGTGGCAATGCGGGGGGAGTTATTTTCAGGCCTTGAGCATATCATATGTATACTTTTAAGTTGTTGCGATGAGAATATATTAGCATGTTGGTTACATAATTTAGGAAAAATACTGCCAATATCACCACCAACAAAACAAAAGTAGAAACCTGGCCACAAATACATCGAAGAATTCACAGTGGAGCTCATGGTGTATCTATTTCTAGCTCACTGTTATGTAATCATGGTGGCAGCACTTGGTGGTGGTGGTCCAATGGCAGCATGGTCCAACAGAAAGACTAGTTCAGAAGTCAGTGAACAACTCTGTGATCCTAGAGCATGTCATTCAATCCCCCAGTTTCCTTATCTATCCTGTGGTATATGGAGTGCTCATATCTCCTAGAACGCCACCATTCTAGAGCATGTAGGACACTTGAATGCTCTGGTTATAAGAAATGTCAGTTTTTTTCCTTTCTCCAAATAAATTTAATCTTTCTGATTTCTCTTTTACTATGTTGAGGGAAAAATTCAATGTCAATATTTCTCTTTTTTTAGACTTCCTTTCCCCTTCTATAGGATTCTGCCTGAGTCGCATGGACACTGTGCAGTCCATACGTCTAGTGGTAAACCCTTACTCTTTGACACCAAGCACTTGAATATGTTGACTGTCCAATTCCACAAGGTCTAGAATAGGAGGCACCTCAGCTTCTTTTAACCTCGTTTGACCACAAGGATCCTTTAGCAACCCTCTGAGATAGTTCTCTTAAATGCATTGCCACCTCCCCTTTGACAGTCTCTCCCGTACTGGTCACTTGTCTGTTTGCTTTCAGCTCTGTTCCTGCTGCTATTCTTTGCTCTTTTAATATTCTAGAGAGCTGAAAGTCTGCAGGTGACGCTTCCCAGGATCCCTTGCCAGTAGGCTTCTGACCAGGGTTGCCACTGGGAGGCACTGACAGGATACCGGGATTCAGGAAGTGAGGAAAAGGCAATCATTTTGTGACTTCCAGTTTCTGACAGAGTCTCAGGCAGTGATGATGGTAATTACTGCAGTGACAGTGTTGCCAAAGTCCCATTCCTGGTTGGGGTGGCACGTCAGCAGCAGATCCAGAACTGACTGCAACAGTCTCTATAAGCATGGTGACAGGTACAGGCTTTGAGCCCCAACCCAGGAGTGCTGACAGTTTCTAGTCTTTGGGTACCACCCTTCTTGCTCGTAATCCTCCATCTCCTTCCTTCCCTATTTTCTCTCTTTTATTACTTTTATAACCAATTGGATTAAATTTCCTCTAACTGGAATAGCTAACTTGGGTTTTATTTTCTTAAGAAGCCCCATCTTCCCCTACCCAGTATCCTTGAGCCACCCTATTGTATGATATAGCTACCTCTTGTGGGACTCTGGGCAAGAGCTGTTCTTGCTAGTCTCAGAATCCTATCAAACCCCAGTTAGTTAAATTTCCTTGGGTTATAAATGACAGAAGCTCTACTGAGGAAACAAGATTAATTGGAAAATTTATTGTAACTGTGAGCCATGGAAATTTAGTGCCAAGATGTGTCTATGCCTCCAAAACCATGTATGGAAACACTGTAGGTAACTATGAGTCAGCTAATGTTCTACAGCAAGCAAAGACTTAGTGGTTTCTGATAATCATTTCTTATTTTTCATGAAGTCTATGTGTTGGTTGGGTCGGTCTCTTCATTTAGGCTGGGCTTGCCTGATCCCAGCTGGGTTTCTTCATGTCTGTTTGGTCAGTTTGTGCATCCCATAGGGACTGACTTCTTAGAATGACCTTGGATGGGATACCATGGCTGTGCTCCTTATCCTTCCAGCAAGCTAGCCAAGCACGTTCTCAGGGAGTGGATGGATCAAAGAGAAAAAGTGTAAACATGAAAGGCTTCTTGTAATCTAGGCTTGAAACTAACACTCTGTTACTTTCTCCAAGTCACAAGGCCAGCCCAGATTCAAGAGATGAGATAATAGGCTCTGCCTTTTGATGGGAAGAGCTGTAAAGTCATATTGGGAAGGGAGTGGCGTACAGGAAGGAGAGTTAAGAATTGGAGTCGGTTTTGCAATCAACCCACTATAGTAACCCCAGGAAATCATCTCTGCTTTTCTGTGAAGCTTTACTTTGTTTTTCATGCCCATATCAGTTTTTCTCTTACCTGGTCCATATGGTAGAAGATGACTGTTGTTACTACCTTCCTCGTTTTGTGTTCACTATTCAAGAAGATAACCAGGCTAAAACTGGAACCTCAATCAACACTATACATCCTGGAAAAGATCACAGTGGCTCATCTTGAGTCAGATTTCACCCACTATTCAGTAAATTTTAGTCTAGAAGACAGAGTCAGTTGGTGCTCCCACAATAGCCATATGGATGGAAGGATAGTAGATAGTAGTTATCACATAATTGGAAAGGAAATGGCAACCCATTCCAGTGTTCTTGCCTGGAGAATCCCAGGGACAGGGGAGCCTGGTGGGCTGCCGTCTATGGGGTCGCACAGAGTCGGACACGACTGAAGCGACTTAGCAGCAGCAGCAGCAGCAGTTATCATATAAGAAAGCAGCAACCTAAATATTATTTAAATGAGCCACAAAACATAAACTGTCCAAAGACGTCTCCAGTTTTATTTTTAAGAGAAAAATCTTTTTGCAGGTATGATTTATGTCATGAACAAAGGAGGAACACAGGTTTGTTTGGAGATCAGCAGCATGGGTTCTAAAGTAAGATTGCCTAGGTAGATATTTCCCATCTGCCCTATCCTAGCTGTGTGATATTGGGCAAATTCTTAACCTTGTGGTCCAGTTATCTTAAAAGTTATACTGGAAAGAAAATGTTCCTATCTTATAAATTATGATAAGAACTTAATTAGAGAATGTATACTGTACATACAACAGTGTCCACACATAGTAAATGCTTAATAAATGCTAGCCATTGATACTGTTATTACTACTAAAGAAAAAGTATTGGACATTGAGGATAAAAATTCAGCAGTATTGCACTTGTGATTTCTATTAACCCTCCGTGTCAGGTACATTTGTTAGGTGCTGTTAGAGATGCCTAGTTTGAAATTAACTTATATTCATCACAGGGGATCCTCACTGGAAATTCCAGATTTGTGTTTACCATTCTGATGATCAGTCATCTTTTCAAGGCTGTCTTTCCAGTTTTTGTGTATGCTTATCAAAGACACAGAGAGTTAAGTCAAAACTCTTTGACTTAACAGACTCAAAGGTCAAAATGTCAGTGATGAAACTCTGAACCCATCAGAAGGATGGGCACTAGAGAATGACTCTGATTGAGGCTATAGTAAGTCAGAAAAGCAAGTAGTAGTTTTGAAGAAAAAAAGTAATCTTCATCTAATTTTCCCTCAATACATACATAAAGCCCAGAAATCTAGAAGTGTTAGTGCTCATATATCTAATAGCCCAGGAAAAAGGAAAAGAAAAGGTTTAAATGTTGAAAGATTTAATATAGATAATATAAATCATACTATGTAGAGTGCAAGTAGATAGAAATTTAGGAGACATCAAATCCAAACTTTATCTCAGTAAACATAGGAAGAACTATTTTTCTCTTTTAATTTTTATTTATTTTTCTTTTAATTTTTAATGTAACAACTTTTTGAAGATTAGATTCCAAGCAATGAACTCAGTTTAAAAGTATGTGTAAGATGTTATGAAAATGTATGAAAATAGCTTCGGTTTTATTTACCACACCTACATTCTTCGTGCATATTCACATAGGAAGCAGTTAAGACTGAAAGCAACCAACTCTTTTATAATCTTATCAAAAATAGAAGCTAATAGTTGTAATGACTCACTTGCTTCCTTCTGTTTTCAATCCTTATCTTGAGCCCACAGACTGCGTTACAGGTTGTTAGTAATTGTACATCTTTTGTGAAGCACCTTGAAGTGTGCTGGCATGACAATGACCTGGCCGTGTTTTAGAATTCCCAAACAAAGCTAAATTTTATGACTGAGTCCTGTCCCTTTAAAGTAACACTTCAAATCATTTTGAGAAGTTGCAGCAAGACGCAAGATCAGAGCTGAGCTCTTAATAAAATAAATCAACTTATATGAAATTTCTTTAGAGTGAAAACTATGTAATTATTTTCTTCACTCCTAAAATATTAATTAGCATAAGTCATTGTAAATTCTAGGTAACATGATGTTTAGAGATTTTTTTTTTCTTCTCTATTGTCCTTGATTCCAACTTTAATTTTTTCTGCAGAGTTACATTTGACAAGTTTGAAAACTATGAATAATGTTTGGTTGAAAGTCCAACTGATATTAAAGAAATTCCTATGACAGAAACTAGGCACAACTCAAAGTTAAAATGTGTGGTGTGGGGTGTGAAAGTGACTATTTGTTATTCTCCTAAGTCCATTTTTCATTAATTCCCTATTAATAAAGCCTCTGGTTATGTGCCATTAGGACACATGACTGCCCCCAATCAAGGCTGCGTTTCTTACCATCCCTTGCAGCTGGGCATGGCTGTGTAATCTAGTCTGAACAACAAGATCTAAGAGGCCGTTACGTGTGACTACCAACGGACTTGCATGTGAGCAAGGAATACACCACTATTACCCGTATCCACCACCACTTGCTCTCATTGGATAAAAAGATAGTGGGAGGTGACAATTAAGACAGTTCTTTGTCATTAGGTATAAAATTACCTTGTGCTAAGTCGCTTCAGTTGTGCCCAACTCTGTGCGACCCTATGGATTGCGGCCTGCCAGGCTCCCCTGTCCATGGAATTCTTCAAGAAAGAATACTAGAGTGGGTTGCCCTCCCCCAGGGGATCTTCCCGACCCAGGGATCAAACCTGTGGCTCCTATCTCCTGCGTTGACAGCCAGGTTCTTTACCACTAGCGCCACATGGGAAGTCCCTGAGAAGGAGCTATGCTTCAGTCTGTAATTAGAATAACAGTCTTCACCAGCATACAATTTCAATAGAAACAATTTTTATAAGCCATCCTTGACAGTACAAAACATTTGTGCTGGTAATTACTTTTCTAGTGGAGATTATCACGTATTATAGTCCTCACAAGTAGTTCTACCTCTGTTGAAGGGGGAAAATGAAAATTGGGCCCAAGTCATAGAGAGATTTACACTATAAAAAATTTTAAGGAAAAAAAAAAAATTTTAAGGAAGAACTTAGAGTGAAAAAAAAATCTAAGTAAAAGATCTTAATTCTGTTTATATTTGAAATAAGATAATTTTATTTTGTTTTCTAGTCTCTTTCTGCTATAGGCTTATATGGTTCCCTTAAACATTGCATTTACTTTTTTTCTTTTGCCGTATAATGTGGCCTGTGGGAATCTTAGTCCCCCTACCTGGGATTGCATCTGTGACCTCTATAATGGCAGCATGGATTCTTAACCACTGGACCACCAAGGAAGTTCTACTTCATCTAAATAAAATTACAGAAGCTCTTTTCAGAAAAAAGTACAGTATCTTTTATTCTTTTTTTCTGTCTAGTAGGCATCATGTGAAAAAACTATATTTGACTACAGATGTGAATAATTTTAGAGAAACTAAAACAAAGAGAAACCTCCTAGCTTACATTTTTGTTTTTGTCACAGATATGTTAGGTAGTCAGGTAAATGTATATTTAATTATCAAAGCATCCAGTTAAACTATAATTTCTAAGCCATTTTACAGGTCATAAATAGGACAAAGATGTCCTCATTGCATACTGTATTTTGTTTAGAGCAGGTAAGATTGGCTATAATTATAGTTTTCTTTATCAAATTTAGAAGGCTGTCAACCATAACACACATTTATTCTACCAGTCATTTCAGTTAAGTCTGAAAGCCGCAGGGCAAACATCACTGTATTAGCTGTTATATACACCCCGGGGACAAATGTGCCTAAACAATTCTTCATTCTCTGGGATGTGAGTAAAGAAACAAATGTGAGAAAATCTGCGCTTCCTTATGCTGATGCAGATTTTTGGCTGTTGGTCATCTTTTTAACCTTAAAAAAAAAAGTGATGAATTTATGCTACTTCTCTTACAATAACAGCAAATCTGATCCTAATTTTTCTGTTGTTGCTTGAAAAAGTCTCTAGAATAGTCATATTTCTCTAAAAATAGCTGATTTCTGGGTAGCTAAATCTACGGTTTTCCCCTGTTTTACAAATACATTGCCAAGATATGGTAACTATACCAGTATATGCTTCCTCTTTCCTGTCTTCTAATTTTGATGATAGTCTGCATATAAGCAAACTATAATCTTCAACTTTGACCAAGATGAAACATAACATGATCAATGGAACATTTTTGCCAATACCTTAGCATTATGACATTTATTTATTTTTTTTAAATAATTTCTTCTGGTAAAGTGTGATACAAGGGAAAGGACGGCAGGCTAGGAATTAGAAGAACTAGATTCACTTTTTGCTTTGGATCTTGAAGTACCAAGTGTGAACTGGAGTACCCAGGGTGTTTGTGGGCATCATTACTTCACCTCTACCCTGAAAGGAATTAGACTAAAATGTCCCTATGTTTTTTCTATGAATTATAATATGCTATAATTATAATATAAAATTATAATATGATAAAGTCATAATTTGAACAACTGTTTAAAAATACTTACTCATTTACTTGGTATACTCAACTTACGTAAACTTTCCTGGCTCTTGCATTAAAAACTATAAACCTTAGCAATAATAGCACTTGTGGGGCAGTTTTAGTAGGAATTTAAAGTAGATTTTTATTGCTGTTTTAAGGAATACTATCCATGTTTTCTCTCTGAAATGAGTGGGTCATGTAAGATTATTTTATACTTCATGAGAATTTAAATATAGAACCTCCAATTACAACAAGTTATACTTGGAGTAAATTACATAATGAGTCTGCAAATTTATTACTAAAATCATGTTTTTTCTTTTTTTAAGCTCTAAACGTATATTTTCTGAATTGACTGATGCTTAAAGTTTTGAAGAAGAAATTTGGAATTATAGGAATCTTTATTCAGATTATCAGAAACTACAGAAAAACATTCCAAGGATGAGCCAGATGTCATCATAACTCAAAGTTTGTATGTTAGCCATTCCTATAGTCCCAAATGTTCTCATCCTGAACCTACTGAGTTACATTCTCAGTACCCACTCCTCTTCTTGTTCCCACTATTAAATCTCTTCTTCCCCCTTCCCTCCTCAGCCACCTACACTGCCTCCATACTATTAATCACTGGTGCTGCTCACTTTGACCTTTCCTCCAGCATCTGTGGACCAGGCTCAGACACGTCTCAAGGAAATGCATAATCCCTGGGGCTCATGGGATCAGTGCAGTCTCTCTTGGTTGGCTTTAGCCACAGAGTATTCATTCTTTATCTTTGGAAGGTGTCAGTGTTTGTTTATGTTGTATAATGAATGTAGTTGAAACCTGCAGTTTCAAATTAGTACAGATTTCACCTGAATGGTAGTGTCAGTTCCTCCTTGACCTTCAAATAAGAGCAGTTGCCTAAAAGCAAACCTAAGTAGGAATTATGCCTGAGAAAGATTATAGTTCACTGAGTTTACCTCAGCATTTCATTGCCACTTTTAAAAATTCTCAGCTGATTTACGTTGACAACGCTGTGGAGAAAACACCAAATAATTTGGAAGCTAAAGCATTGTCATCAGCCACTGAGTGAATACAGATAAGGAAAGAAAGAACTGGAATTTAAGATGCACCTGGTGCATATTCAAAATAGAAGAGTTTTAGATTGATTATCTAACAGCTGTCTTCACTTTTCTGAGAAAATCATCAAAATGTAGAATCAGCTTCCTGATGTTAGCTGACTGATAAGGACATCGATAAATGGTAACCTTTTGGTAGCCAAAGGCGGTGGAATGTTAAAACTCAAGGGCGTTCCGAGTCATGCTTAGCTTGAAATTATAAGTTGGGCAATGATGAATACTCTAGAACAGACTAAAATTCTTGATGATGTTGAGAAATGAAGACAAGAAAAGAAAGTTAGGTAAGCAGAAAAGCCAAGTGTAGACAAAACATTATTCAAAAGCATGCCTTCTGAACCAACACTGACTAGCTTTTTTCTGTTTATATAATTCCCAGATGTACTTGAAAAGTATATACTTTCCATTGGTAAATGCCATATTTTGTGTGTAACATTCATTCACAGTTAGAAACATTGTCAAAAGTTACTTATTGGTTCTTTGCGAGGAAGCCGAAAATAAGTCAAATTTTGAGGGCTTTTCTTAAAAATGGTATTGAATCAGTCCTTAAACAAGAGATTTTAAAATGCTGAAAAGATGTAGTGTTAACCTGCTAATTTCTTGTCTTGCTTTTAAATTACATTCTCTTTGTTAGTAAATGCCTCTATTTTGAGTCAGATAGATTTTTGCTACAGTGCTGCTGTGTTCTGCTAGTGAATGCAAAATTTAATAACTTGCCACCAAGTTCTTTAGCCAATTCATTATTTGGGATTAAAGTGCTAAATGTTCATTCTATTGCTAAGTGGGTTTACTCCAATTTAACTGAGGAATTTTACAGGCAACAGACAAGGTTCATTTCAAGTGATATCTGAAACATCAAAAATCTCAAGTAATAACGAAAACTGTGTTTTAGACATTACTTGAAGGAGTAGCTGACTGGTTGATAAATCTTTGGATTTTACAGAATGTTAGTTGAATTGGGACTTTTTGCCTTGGGGTTCTCTCTCTGAGGTTGCTGGAGCTCTGGGATCAACTTTCTTGCTTCACGTTACCTTTGCCATCAACCCTAATGCTCCTCACATCTTCATTAGTAAACTTTAGGCTCATTCTAAGTCTCTCAATCTCTGTAACTTTGCACATCTTCATCTTCACCACATAGTTCCTACAATTGGGCATAGCATTACCCTAGATTTTCTGTCATGAATTTTCCAGAGTCTTTGAATAAAGCTATTTCTCCTTTAGGACCACATTCTTATAGCTCTGCTGAGTAATATTCCATTGTAGATACAGATATATACCACATCTTCTTTATTCACTCCTCTTTCAATGGACACTTAGGTTGCTTCCGTGTCTTGGCTATTATAGATAGTACTGCTATGAACATTCTGGTGCACGTACCTTTTTGAATTAGAATTTTCATTTTTTTTCTGGGTATATGCCCAGGAATAGCATTGCTGGATCATATGGTAACTCTATTTTTAGTTTTTTAAGGAAACTCCATATTGATTTCCACAGTGGCCATACTAATTTACATTCCTACCAACAGTGTAGGAGGGTTCCCTTTTCTCTACACCCTCTCCAGCATTTTTAATTTGTAAACTTTTGATGCTGGCCATTCTGACCAGTGTGAAGTAATAACATCATTATAGTTTTGACTTGGATTTCTCTAATAATTAGCAATGTTGAACATCTTTTCTTGTGCCTGTTGGCCATCTATTTCAGACCTTCTTCTTCACCACCTGTTCCTTGGTAAGATATCCCTGTTAAATGTTGTAAGGACACTGGGGGTGGGATCCTCTGCAAAGCCAGTTGTATCATTAAAAAGATGATAGATTACCTCTACAGCCAGAACAAAGTATGAAAGGTATGCAAGATCCAACCTGGAATAAACATTTAGAAAGGTTTCCAGTATCAGGTGGAGAAGGAAATGGCAGCCCACTCCAGCATTCTTGCCTGGAGAGTCCCAGGGACAGGGGAGCCTGGTGGGCTGCCGTCTATGGGGTCGCACAGAGTCGGACACGACTGAAGTGACTTAGCAGCAGCAACAGTATCAGGATTTAGTAAAGAGAATAATGGAATCATATCAAAGAATGAAGGAATTTAATTGCAACCAGGACGAGGGCACAGAATTCTACCCCAATTTGAGGATTAAAGTTGATTTGGTGAGTGGCATGGGCTTCCCTGGTGGCTCAGACAGTAAAGCGTCTGTCTACAATGCGGGAGACTTGGGTTCGATCCCTGAGTCGGGAAGATCCTCTGGAGAAGGAAATGGCAACCCACTCCAGTACTCCTGCCTGGAAAATCCCATGGACGGAGGAGCCTGGAAGGCTGCAGTCCATGGGGTCGCTGAGGGTCGGACACAACTGAGCAACTTCACTTTCACTTTTCACTTCCATGCATTGGAGAAGGAAATGGCAGCCCACTCCAGCGTTCTTGCCTGGAGAATCCCAGGGACAGGGGAGCCTGGTGGGCTGCCATCCATCTATGGGGTTGCACAGAGTCGGACACGACTGAAGCGACTTAGCAGCAGCAAGCAGATTTTATGTGATTTTAAACTGTTCAACATGAATTCAGTTCAGTTCAGTCGCTCAGTCGTGTCCGACTCTTTGCGACCCCATGAACCGCAGCACGCCAGGCCTCCCTGTCCAGCACCAACTCCCGGAGTTCACTCAAACTCACGTCCATCAAGTCAGTGATGCCATCATACCACCTCATCCTCTGTCGTCCCCTTCTCCTCCTGCCCCCAATCCCTCCCAGCATCAGAGTCTTTTCCAATGAGTCAACTCTTCTCATGAGGTGGCCAAAGTACTGGAGTTTCAGCTTTAGCATCATTCCTTCCAAAGAAATCCCAGGGCTGATCTCCTTCAGAATGGACTGGTTGGATCTCCTTGCAGTCCAAGGGACTCTCAAGAGTCTTCTCCAACACCACAGTTCAAAAGCATCAATTCTTCAGTGCTCAGCTTTCTTCACAGTCCTACTCTCACATGAATTAGTTGAACATTAAACAAAAGAACTTACAAAACTGTTTTTTCTTATTTATATAACAATTGGTAGATTTTTAAGTGGTAGATTTGGATGTTGATCTCAAAGCCTTAAGAAAACATTGAGTTAAAAAAGTTTTGAACTTTAATTTGAAACCTAAATAGCCCTTTCTGAACACAAACTAAAACACCCATCATAAAACTCAACATTGTACATTTTCCTTTCCCTGATTTGTTTTTCTGCTGTCAGAGTATTGTAAATAGCTTTCTGCTCTGCCCCAAATACTTTTTCTTCCAAGCCCAGTTGAAGTTCTGCATCTTCAGAATATCTTCCTTAAAATCCAGCTATCAATGAATTTCCCTGATATTGGGTTACATACCTACTTATAACCCAGTCTCCATCAAATGAGGATGCGTTACCGTGCTCACTTATCCTGGGATGGGTGAGAAATATGTCACATTATGGTTTTTTTTTTCATTTGAAGTATAGTTAATGGACTATACTGTGCCCACAGTCCATGGGGTTGCAGAGTCAGACACAACTGGGCAACTGAACAACAACAACAATAGTTAATTTACAATGTTGTTTTAGATTCAAGTGTACAGCAAAGTAATTTGGTTTTATATATGTAATATGTATGTACATATATTCTTTTTCAGATCCTTTTCCTTATAAATTACTATACTATATTGAGTATAGTTCCCTGTTTTATAGAGTAGGTCCTTGATGTTTACCTATTTTACATATAGTAGCACAACTCATATTATGTTGAGCCTCATTTTTACCATGGCTCCTTGGACAGTCTTTAGAATCCACACTGGGACTCTCATATTAACATTCTGAGTCTCAGTTTCCTCTTCTGGAAAACAAGGGTACTGACGTTAGACAGGGGCCAGGGAAATCTCAGAAGATTCTTTTCAGCTCAAAACATACTTTGACATAACACAGTTATTAAATATTTCCCTTCTCCATTCTAATGTGGATTTTATGGAGCCCAAGTTCATTCTTACTTGATTCTAGTGACTACAACTAAGGTATAGAAGCAGAGAAGTGGGGAAGAAATTTTTATTTTCTTTTGATTTCAGGCAAATCCACTTTCTTTTAATCCATCTGACTTGGATCATATCTTAGATCTTAAAATACTTTTATTAAGATAGCATTGAAAGAATTCAAGTCATGATCTTCAATATTAAGACTCCCTTGTTTAAAATATGTCTTTGTGGTTAGCTTATCTGCTATTTTAAAAGCACTATGATGCTTCACTATTCCAGCTGCTAAATAGGACAGGTGTGGAATGATCCTCAGAACAGTTGTCTAAAAATAGAACTTGAGCCTGGAATATCTTCTCTGGCCTAACTGTAAGCAATCACCACTATAATTAATGTAAATGAACACCATTTTATTCATGAATTTTAATGTAACACAGAAAGATTTCATCCTTCACAAAAATTGGGTTAACTGTTTGAGATTAGAAGCTAGAGTCTTACGATTTAGGGAGAATTGTTTAGCCTACTCCAAAAAGGATAAGGCACAAAATATTGCATGCCAGAGGATGTCCATTTGGTATTTTTCCTATGAACTTCTTAATGTAAGCGGCATAATAAGATTAACTTTCTTGGACTTCAAGACGTGTGTATGCTAAGTCACGTCAGTCATGTCTGACTCTTTGTGACCCTGTGGACTGTGGCCCGCTGGCTCCTCTGTCCATAGAATTCTCCAGGCAAGAATACTGGAGAGGGTTATCGTGTCCTCCTCCAGAGGAACTGTCTGACTCAGGGATCAAACCAGTGTCTCCTGTGTCCCCTGCATGGGCAGGTGGGTTTTTTTACGACTAGCATCACCTGGAAAGCCCCATGGAGACATACTTCACTATTATAACAATTTAAATGTATCTATTTAACCAATCCCTTCTTTGTGGACACTTAGGTTGCATCCAGTCTTGATTATCAACCATTGTGCATTTTAACAAACATTGCAATTTTACAAACACTGAATACTTACTGCATATAAACCCCTATTGTAAAGATTACTAGAAAAATTAGAAGTGTTTTTTGCCATCAAGGAACTCACAACCTAATAAGTATAGTTGGCTGACAGTTCATCACCTGTATGTAAGAATCCAGCCAGCATCACTCCTACCCAGAAACGCTTTTTCCTGTCTTGATATCGCCACTTTGTTTAAAAATTCCCAGTCTGTTTTTTTGTTTGTTGTTTAGTCTTTAAGTTGTGTCTGACTCTTGTGACACCATGGACCATAGCCCACCTAGCTCCTCTGTTTTTCTGTTTACATAGATACAGAAACCACCCCGCTCTTTTTTTTGGTCCCTTTCTATCTCTTCTTTATGTTTGGTGCTCTAGGAAAGGTACAATTTTACCTCTACCTGTCTTAGATTTCCAGCTGGAAATCTTTAACTAAAAGATGGAGCAACAAGAGAAAACTATTTTGATGTGTACAGCCCACATCATGGGGGAGAAACCTAAACCAAAAATAACTCAGAATGGTGGCTTAGAATTCCAGCTTATACAGCAGCTTCAACCAAGAGCAAGACATTGTAGAATAATGGCAGAAGAAAGGAAAGGAGTTTTAGGCTTCCAAGTGCACAGACTGTGGGAAGGTAAATATGTGGGAGTAGACTAATAGAACAAGGTTTGTTTGCAGATTCCTCTGGTGCCATCTCTGGGCTACTAAAAAATGTCTTCTTTCCTCCTGGTGCAGGGAGGGCACCTTTATCTCCTGTTTTCAAGAAAGGAGAGTCAAAGTGTCTATCTTATACTTGCAATTTTTAAGTGCCTTTAATTCAAAATAGTCAACATGCCAAAATGGAATATTGTGGGGGTGACGTTGAACCCCTTGGACTGCAAGGAGATCCAACCAGTCCATCCTAAAGGAGATCAGTCCTGGGTGTTCATTGGAAGGACTGATGTTGAAGCTGAAACTCCAATACTTTGGCCACCTGATGCGAAGAGCTGACTCATTTGAAAAGACCCTGATGCTGGGAAAGATTGAAGGCAGGAAGAGAAGGGGATGATAGAGGATGAGATAGTTGGATGGCATCACCGACTCAATGGACATGAGTCTGGGTAAACTCATGGGGGTTGGTGCTGGACAGGGAGGTCTGGCGTGCCGCAGTCCATGGGGTTGCAAAGAGTTGGACACAACTGAGCGACTGAACTGAACCAGGGATGGAAGCCATGCCTCCTACAGAGGAAGTGTGGAGTGCTAACCACTGGACAACCAGGGAATAATTCCCTATAGCTGTAATTTTCATGAACTAAAGTTAAAATGAACTTTAAAGTTTTGCAATTATAGA
Organism: Redunca redunca; assembly: GCA_006410935.1. Classification (NCBI taxonomy): domain Eukaryota; kingdom Metazoa; phylum Chordata; class Mammalia; order Artiodactyla; family Bovidae; genus Redunca; species Redunca redunca. The sequence goes on from SJYQ01000372.1 coordinate 674,177, forward strand.
ATTTTAGTGCTAGAAGGAGATTGACCGTTTGATCAACTGGTTCTAAAAGTTCTATGGGTCCTGGATCCACTTAATAGTCTGATAAAAGCTACATTTCCTCTCCTTAGAAAGATAAAATCCATGGTATAATTTTGATATTCTGAATCAAATCCATGTCCCTCTAGAACAGTGCTTTTTAAATTTTTAAATAACTTCATTGAGATATAATTTAAATACTATAACATTTACCCATTCAGCATGCAATTTAATTTAATGTATTTACAGAGTTGTACAACCTTCACCACAACCTAATTTTAGAACCTTTCCATCACCCTAAGGGGAACCTTTCCATCAGTCCCTTTACAGTTATCCCCCATTATTATCCCCAGCCCTCAGCAACTACTATGATAATTTCTGTCTCTCTAGGGAAAAGATTATAATTTTTTCTACTTCCATCCATTATAAGAAGTATGTTTGACATACAGCTCATAGATGTACATGAAGGCATAACAACAAAAATTGCATAAACAATACACTTATTCTTTTCAATGTACTGTGATATATTCCACTCTATTATAAAAATTAATTTTATGACCCACTAGTAAATTCCGACAGCCACCCCGCCCCCCAGCTTGAAAGACTCTGTCCTAGTGGGTCTACCCTAAGAAGAAATAAAGTCAAACTAAACCTTGAAGGATACAGCTTCCTTATTTAACAGCTGAAGAAACAGGCCCAGAAATGTGACTTGCTCAAGACACAATTAGGATTAGAATTAATTTCTCTTTTGTCTTAGGGCATTATACTACTTGTTCTACTTCCAATTTCTGTGACCTGAGGGCCAAAAGTTGCTAAATGGACAGAAGAAAAACTAATTCACGTGTTATATTGGGACAGGAGAAAAGAAAAACTAGATTCATCCACAGAGGATGGGGAAGCCTGAAGGGAGGAACAAGTGTAAGATTGCTCAGGACCACAAGAGGAAAGCCCACCTGTTGCAAGGTGACCAAAAGCTTGCCCTGGAGGACACAGCCTAGGGCTAATTGCTCTGCATCTTGTTCAGGTTATTAGAGTTGAAGTCAAGCAGCCTTCTCCTCTGAGATGTCTCCTGTGGCTCCATTGCCCAAGAGGTTCTGGCATGAGCAATGGTGTTTATAATCTTTAGCAGTGACTCTGCAGCCCAAGCAGAAGTGCTTTCATTTGCTTTCTGCAGCACCTGTGGCCTGTCACCCATCTGCATGCAGGGCACGTGCCTACAAGTGCATCGTCATTCTTGTTTGCTTTGCTGCAAGTGGAAATGTTGGCGGAAATGCTGCATATGCAGTGTGATGCCTGTGGAACCTATTGCCTGTGGTTCATGGTTTGGGTAACAAGCAGCAAATTGGAGGGTGATATTTGGTGTCAGTGTTAAGAATTCAGATGTTGAACAATTAATCACCAAGATAATTGATGATAACCATGAAGAAAGGTACAGAGCCCCTTGAGATACCTGATGAGGCCTGATGAATGGCAGAATCCAATATTTTATCATTCTATTTTCAAGATGAGAGTGCTTTACATTTGTAAAGGGGCCCAAGACTCCTTCTCCTGAGCTCTACACATGGCTGTGAAATACACTGGGGAATTTTCAGGGCAGTTGTCAGCCTCTTTGGTAGGCAAATGTATGATTAAACATTTCTTCAGCCAAGCCAGTTATGGCTGCTGCTGCTGCTGCTAAGTCGCTTCAGTTGTGTCCGACTCTGTGCGACCCCAGAGATGGCAGCCTACGAGGCTCCCCCGTCGTCCCTGGGATTCTCCAGGCAAGAACACTGGAGTGGGTTGCCATTTCCTTCTCCAATGCATGAAAGTGAAAAGTGAAAGTGAAGTCGCTCAGTTGTGTCTGACCCTCAGCGACCCCATGGACTGCAGCCCACCAGGCTCCTCTGTCCATGGGATTTTCCAGGCAAGAGTACTGGAGTGGGGTGCCATTGCCTTCTCCGAGCCAGTTATGGAGAAGAGTCATAAAGAATGAAGATTCCATTTTAGATTCCAATGCTAGAACTTCTTAGAACTTCTTAGCTCCAGGAATGCAGCTCAGGGTAAACTAGAGAATGTGTGTATATTTTTGTGGGCAGGAAGAACCAGATACACAGGAACTAAATGCAATCTGGCTTGAGCAGAGTGTGAAGGAATTTTGGGAATGAAAAAACTATTGGATACACGGTTTTGGAGAAGGCAATGGCACCCCACTCCAGTACTCTTGCCTGGAAAATCCCATGGGCGGAGGAGCCTGGTAGGCTGCAGTCCATGGGGTCGCAAAGAGTTGGACATGACTGAGCAACTTCACTTTCACTTTTCACTTTCATGCATTGGAGAAGGCAATGGCAACCCACTCCAGTGTTCTTGCCTGGAGAATCCCAGGGACGGGGAGCCTGGTGGGCTGCTGTCTATGGGGTTGCACAGAGTTGGACACGACTGAAGCGAGTTAGCAGCAGCAGCAGCACACGGTTTTTGGAGAGAACTGAGAAAACCCGGCAATACATCTAGTAAGAATGAGTCAGAAGAATTAAAAGTAGAGACATGTGAGAAGAGAATGCAAAAATCTACCTCAAGGCGAGGCAAGCATGATACTTCAAGATATGTGAGCGTCTGCACATCAAGAAGTGGATGACAATTGGGAACATCTTGAAAAGAAGGAGTATGCATACTCCTGAGAATAATGGTGAATAATGCTTGGCTCTTGAGAAATGAGAGCAGACGAATGTGACCTGGATGAGAGGAAACAAAAGAAAAGAATATGCGACAAAGAATGAAATACTAATCTGGGAAGAATTATGATTCATTCAGGAGGGCCTTAACTATTCGGTGAGAATTAACCTTTAGAGTGAAAAATAGATGTCGTGATTCCTTGAATGTCGCTCTCTGCAGATTTGATGTGGCTTGTCTTTCCTGCAACACTTAGTTGATATGGAAGTCTAAAAAGAGTTATTGAGCCTATTTATTGGAAAAGGAATGGGTTTGGAAGCATATTTGGTCAAGAAGTTTCTAGAAAAAAAATCGATGGACTTCAGGTGTAGGAAAATTCGTTCACTCTTTCCAGTTAAGTTTTGTGACTTCAGGTGATTGAGGAGAATTTAAAAGGTAAAGACTAGCTATGAAATTTAAGGATGGGAGTTTCTTCTCTATGTCCTGGTTGCAAATAATAGCAGGATATACTTTTGGCCATAGGTAGGGAATATCTTATTAGAATAAAGAAGCAGGCATTTGCCTAGTCTTTCTTTGAACTAAATGTGTAGGAGATGGAGAGAAGATGAAGAGAAAACACCCAGCCCTGTGGGGAATCACTGGTTGGTGTTGAAAGAAGATTGTGGGAGCTTCTCGGGTTTTGACAAGTGACAGTTGGCTTTCCTGAGGCAACACGAGTGGGTCCTCTCGTAACTCGAGAGGAACCCCAAGTTTGCTGCCGCAACTCGAGAAAAACCAGGAGATTCTCTCCTCAACGCGAGATGAGGCCCTTTTCCGCTGCGGCATCTCGAGAGAAATCCCGCCTTCCCTCTTGAGCCTGGAAAGGGTCCTTGACACCCTTGAGGCAACTCAAGAAGTTCCCCGACATACCCGTCTCTGCTCGAGAGGAACACCGAGGGTCCCACCACAACTCAAGAAGAGCCCCAGTTTTCCCTCCTCATCTCGAGATGAGGGTCCATTTCCCTGCTTCGTTGGGAAAGGAATCCCGGCCTTCCCGTCGCACCTCAAGAGAAGGGGGTCTCAACGTGACACTCGAGAGGAACTCCAGGGGTCGTGCCACCATTCCAAAAGACCCGGATGTCCCAATCCACTCCAGATACCCCTGACCCCCTGCACTGACTCGACGGTCACCCCGAGGATCGACTCAAAACACAATGGCAGGTGTGACAACCCTGTGGCACCTCGAGAGAAAGCCACCGATCCCTATGTCAACTCGACAGGAAGCCTGACACTGCTTTGACAGCTGGAGAGGAAAGCGGCCTTGCATGTCTCCACACGAGCTGAGGCCTGACTTCCCTGTGGAAACTCCAGAGGAACCGGGAGATGGAGAGAAGACGAAGAGAAAACACCCAGCCCTCTGGGGAATCACTGGTTGGTGTTGAAAGAAGACTGTGGGAGCTTCTCAGGTTTTGACAAGTGACAGTTGGCAGGGTGCCAGAAATATCGCTTAGGGCCTTAGACATCCATCCCTTGTGTGATATGAGTCTAGAGAGCAACAACGTGAACAAAGTGAGCCTAAGACCATAATCAGCAGGTATGAGCTCAGATGCATCAGTGTACGATGCCAAAGCGTCGAGTGGAAAAGGGCAGCGGCAGCGGGGAAGGGAGCAGAGATGATGTGTGCAAAGAAGCTATGTATCTGGGAGGGAATCCTTTTACCTGCTCCTGTAAGCAAACTGCAAAATAGGAGAGAGGATGAAGAAAAACTGTTTCTCCTTGCTCTTCAAGTAGAGTTGAGTCCATCTGGGGAGATGGATATAATGAATAATGCATTCCTGCTGCAGATCCTAAAATTGTCGCAGAGAAAACATATGGTGGTGATGGGAGTTTCAGCTAGCCAGTCATCTGCCTGGATTTTTCTCTAAAGTTAATCAAGTTCTTGTCCGGTCTTACTGAGAATTATATTCACCAGAAAGTCATTTCTGTAAGTCAGCTGTACTATTTCTCATCCAGTGCGGATGATCTAATGGCTTCAGGCTGTTTGAACAGTATTTTCAAACCTGGAGGGCCACGAGATTAACACCTGGCTGTAGCTCGACCAGAATCTAAATAAAATGTATGCTTGTTAGTCAATTGCCTAAATTAATAAAGATCATTTGAAAGGTTATCTTCCCTCTTTAGTAACTGTTCTCCACTTCGTCATTCAGATAGCTTCTGGAGTCTGTGCCCTCACCTCTGCTCCCTTTCCCTTCCAATGGAGAAAGACTTGATTTCCATTCAGCATTACATGATATGCAGAGAAGGTACTGCAAGAAAGGAAAATGTATGTACAACACATGGCTGTTCAAAATAGTGTATTAATAGGGTGAGGAAGTAAGAGGCCAGTTTGGCTTAGTTGACTGTAGCACTGATTCAGTGAGGGAAGTAGTGGGAAATAACCTTGGGGAGAGAGTTGGCAGGCACATTGTGAAAGCCTTGAGTGCCAACTTGCGTTGTTTGAATATTATATTCAAAGTATTGGAAGTCTGGAAAGGCTTGAGTGGGATGTATCAAGATGAGAGTGGTTTTTAGGAGTATGAATTGGGTTGCCATGGCTAGGGTAAATGGCTAAAGGGGGTTGGGAAGATACTAATAGCAGGGAAAGCAACAGAATAATATAATAGTGCAAGTTTGAGCTGAAGGAGGCCTGAACTAGACTGATGATAGTGGTGGTGGAAAAGAGATAGAAAAGAGAGATTATGCAAAAGAATTTTCAGGGTTTGGTAAGGGAGAAAGAAGAAAGTCAGATTATGCTGGAATTCAGAGTTCAGGTGGCCAGGATAATGAAAGAGAAGAAGAAAAATGAAATTATTGACATATGACGTCCTGGTGCTGGCAGGAAACCCAGCTGTGGAAGTACAGGAAGTAATCTGAGATAAGAGATGCAGACAAGGTCAGAAGCTGGAGGCAGAAATACAAATATTAAAGTCATTTTCACAGAGTTAATAGCAGCTGGAGCTACAAGAATATGAGTTCTAGCTAAAACATTCATGCTGTTAGAACTATTTTTGCTAAATATTTTTCCTCCAGAAAATATGGCTTAAGGTAGGTTTTTTCATGCCTTTGTCAGTCAAGAGTTCAGTGGTAGGCAACAGAATCTAGCCTGTTTAAGAAGAAAGGTATTTGGCTATTAAGAGGTTTGTGAAATCATTGTAGAGGGGGGAGTGAAGAAAGAGCTTCTAGGCTGAACTTCCAGTAATGACTCCCCAAATCTCATTCCAGACCTGGGCATTGCGGTGAGACGCTACAGTCTGCCTCCACCAGGGAAGGAGAAGTCTCAGTTCAGGAGGTTCCATCACTGCAGCTGAGCGCAGGGTGTACTGCATCTGTCAGACTTGCCTTTCTCTTTATGAGTGTTTATGAATCATTTAAAGGGACCAGGTGTCATTTCTTAGCTTTGCAGCTTCTTGGTGCTAGAAGGGAGATGGGCTTAATGCTGAGGAAGCATTAATATCCAACACAATGTTTTAATTAATTAATTTTATTAATATCCAACACAGTGTTTTAGACCATTTTACAGGAAATATCTAGAGTTGAACTTTGGACTCGCATGATTCTCTTTTAATCAAATGAATGAGACTGCAAGCCTGATTTTTAGGTAGGCACAATATCATGTTCTTCATTGTTTTTTGTTTTCAGCATGTTCTACGTATAGTTACTAGTTCAGACGTAACAATAAGAGCTAAGATTCTGAGCTTGTGTTTAGGCTCCATGGGAAAGCATGCCCGGTCCATGGGGTCGCAAAGAGTCGGACACAACTGAGCAACTGCATAATAACAACAAATCGATTAATAATGTCTGCCCAGGGCTGGGGAGGGGACAATGGTACCTTTTATTTACCATCTCCATACTAGGTCATTGCTTCACTAATGATAAATTTACCAGTTTGTGACTGTAGGTTACTGTTCCTACATGTTAGAAGACATGTCACCTCCAATATTTTGGTGACTGGAAATGTTTTCTACTAATAGAATGCTTACTAAGTCCTACATATCCTTGCTTTCAACCTGTGGTGCTGGAGAAGACTTTTGAGAGTCCCTGGACTGCAAGAAGATGAAACCAGTCAATCCTAAAGGAAATCAACCTTGAATATTCATTGGAAGGACTGATGCTGAAGCTAAAGTTCCAATACTTTGGCCATCTGATGCGAAGAGCCAACTCATTGGAAAAGACCCTGATGCTGGAGTCAAGATAGAAGGTAGGAGGAGAAGGCGGTAACAGAGGATGAAATGTTTGGGTGGCATCACCGACTCAATGAGCATTAATTTGAGCAAGCTCCGGGAGATGGTGAAGGAGAGGGAAGCCTGGTATGCTGCAGTCCATGGGGTCACAAAGAGTCAGAAATGACTGAGTGACTGAACAACAATATATCCTTAGTGCACAATGTACTTGAACTATTCTGTTTTTTAACTCTAGTTTATCCAGTAGTTTTTCTCTGCTTTCTCTAAGATTGATCTACTGATTTTACCCCATCCTTTTTCCAAACTCTTGCCTCTGGAGGGTCAGGTCCCTCAGTCTGTATTGTGTGGGTAAGAAAAAAGGACATCAGGGCCACACAGTGTGATATGAAGTTGGAAAAGGCTACACCTTAGCAACTTCCAGCTTCCAAGAACAGAAGAATCACAAGCCTTCGGGAATAAATTCTGCTGCTGCTTCCCAAAGGGGTTTTTCACTTTCAAGGACCTGATGAATTCAATCTTAATTTTTCTGAATGTCTCTTCCTGCCCTGCTATTCTCATGCTTCAAGGGCACCTGCTTTTTGATGCTTTATTGGTGACATCCTCCTTTCCCCACTCTCTGTACTCTCAAATTACTTGGTATGTACTCTGTCTGTTGTAGCAAAAGTCAAATGACATTTTAGTTGTTTACGTATATGTTATACTTTCAGCCTGAGCTACTCAAAGGCAGAGGCTGTCTTCTTAAAACCAGTACTTATTAAGTTTTACATATATTATCTCCTTCAGTTCTAACAATAAACCTATGAGGAAATGAGGCTCAGAGGGGTTAAATCATGCCCCACTGTAAATACCTGGCAGAAACAAGATTTGAAACTAGGTCATGTTTTATATGTATAACTAGCATGTATATGCAGAAGATGTCAGTAAATACCTTTCAGATGGGCAAGTAGTTAAATGAATAAACTGTATGCTACAAACCACAAGGAAGCCATTTTTGGCCACCGGCTGAAAACAAGTCCTTTCAGTTAGTCTTACAGACTTTAATTCAAACCAGACCTTAATACCTAGAAGAAGGATGTATCAAAACTAGATTACTGGGAACAAAGCAGCTGATCATCTTACTTAAGGTCATCTACTGAGTCTGGCCTTCCCAATAAGGGAAGCATCTCTTCATAATGCTTATTTACAGATTGAATTTAAAATGTTAATACCACCGTGTCAGAAACAAAGTCAGAAGTCATGAAGAAAAGATGGGCTAAAAGAAGCCTTCCTTCCATTCTATAATTTGAGCTGCTTTGTTATGCCCTGTGTTCAGATGAGAGGGTTTCTAAGTAAAACCTCAGAACATGAACAACTGTCAGTACAACTCCACCATCTTTGTAGAGTCGTCATTGATTGCTAGGTTTTTGGTCCTGCTTTCTTCCAGTGTCCCCAAAGAGTTCCTTGCTCTGATTTTAATAAATAAAGATATTGCCCAATTAGATTGGTTTTAGATCTAACAATTTTGTCTGCTGGCATAATCAGTAAACAGCAACCAGGTGTCTGAATTATCTTTTGGCTTTCCTTTTCTGCTGTGAAGTGAGTTTTTCCGTTGCTAGGCCTTCTTCCATATTTGCTATCCATAGAGGCGGAGGTTGGGAGTGGCTGTGTGCTTCCAGGGTGCTGCACTGGGAATGCTGGACTCTGTTCCCCTGGGTTCATGAGCTCACCCTGTTTCCATGTGTCACCATGCATGTGTTGGGTCCTGATGGAAAAATAGTCAGGTTTGAGTGGAAATAGCAGGGAGTGGGACAGCTGCATTTCAAAGCTTTTCATTTCCTTTTCCTCTGCTTCCAGCATATGGCTTTAATGGAGTTGCTGAGTGTATAGTTCTGTAGAGTTTCCCCCTTCATTTAGTTTTTCTCTTTTGCCTCTGTGCTCACACCCCCTCCACCCCCCGCCAACGTTAAAAGCAGAAGCACATTCTCAGCTGTCTCTTGGGAAGATGAGTTTTATTTTGATTGAAAACAATTTAAAAGATTAAGCTCTCTTAGAATCCTGCTCATGTAAAAAATAGGACTATTTTTTAATGTGATCATACACTGTAAGATTTTTTTCCCCCCTATATCTTTCCTGGAGGGGGTTGGGAGAGGTCTGGGATAAATCATGGTCCTTTGGTACTAGGAATGCAGATTTGTTATCTGGTCCTAATTTTGCCTCTAACTAAATGACTATTTCAGACATAACATTTAAACTTTTGGGTCTGTAAAAGGCTAAGTGGATGATCTATAAAATCTCTTCTGGATTAAAAAATAAAAAGATTCTGGGATTATATCTGTCTAGTTTTTGGCTAGTTTGTTTCATTTTCGGTTTCTCAGAATTAGAATGAAATAAAGCATGGAGGAAGTATAAAGTGTGAACAGAAATATTTTCATTCAATAAGGATATTCTGCCATAAACACATTCTTCATTGATTTATTGTTCTATGGATTTTCTGTGAATTAAATTCTTCCAAATTACATGTGGTTCACAACACAGAGCAATTGGAATATAATTAGTCCTTTGAATGACTTTCAGAGTGACCATTAAATCATCTCTGGAAGTCTATTTGTTTACTGAAACCAGGGTCTTAGTGTCTTATTAAGAAGAAATAGAATATATATTTTCGGAAGAAACTTCCTGGAATGGATTAGTCCAGAAATTTGTGCTCAGGATTTTAGCTTCCAGTTCCCTCCTCCCCACCTTTGTTTCTGCCCCTGATTAACTACTTAAATGTCAACAATCACTTCATCTTTCTAGGTCATAGATTGCCCAGCTAATGAACAGCTAATGTATTATTTCAGAATTATCTAGAACTTAAGGGCTAGCAGGTAAATTTCTGTTATGTATTTTGAGATTTTGATAAAAAGTGATAAGGACAGTGACTTAGTTCAGTTTCATTTTCCCCTTCATGGTATTCAACATGAGAAGTACTATTTTTGCTTTCCAAGCAAAACTTTTGAAAATGTTGATGGTAATAAAAATGTTGTAAAATAAAATCAGATATTAAGCTTAAGCATTTATATCATTTATTAAGCTTCAAATCATCAGCATTAAGCTCTCCCCCCCCTTTTTTCTGGGTACTATCCAATTTCTTTGTGTATCTAGGTGATTAAAATTATCCTATATCCATTAACAAGGGGGTGACTTCACTTTGTGACAAGTAGAAACTCTAATTCTCCCTAGAGAGTTTAAATTGTGTGGAGTGGATCAGAAGGACGGCTTTCTTAGCTCTACGAAGGCCGCTTTTATCCAAGGACCTTTATTTCCTGGCCTAATTTAGCCACAGGCGTCCTCTAAAGTTGAATAATACTGATGATTGATAAATATAATCTGCATGGAGATATAACAAGTAACAATCTAGAGATTGTTCTTTATCTTTGGCAATGGAATTTCAAATCCACATCTTTACTGATTAAATACTTATCTCCTGGGTTGAATAATTTAAAACATCAAAAACTTACTTGCTTTGAAATGGCTGGCATGTCAACTAATTATGTTATTGTCATCTAGATCCTTTATTATTTTTGCAAATGTTACACCAGTTGATGCTCTGCTGGGTGAGTTTAGATGGGCATTTTTCCTGCTTATTTATGCCAGTAGGAGGGTGGAACCAGATTTTAGGAGTGGGGGCTGAGTTCTTTGGGGCTGTTATAACAGAATACCATAGACTGGGTGGCTTATAAATAACAGAAATTTACTTCTCACAGTTCTGGAGGCTGGGAAATCCAAGATCAAGGTGCTAGCAGGGGGCTGGCTGCCTGGTTATAGGTGACTGTCTTGTCACTGTGTCCTCACATGTTGGAAGGGACAAGGGAACTCTCTGAAGTCTCTTTATAAGGGCAGTAATTCCATTCATGAGGGCTCCCCCCATGAACTAATCACATCCCAAAGACCCAAATACCTAATACCATCAGACTGGGGATTCAGTTCAGTGCAGTCGCTCAGTTGTGTCTGACTCCTTGCAACCCCATGGACTGCAGCATGCCAGTCTGCCCTGTCCATCACCAACTCCTGAAACTTGCTCAAACTCATGTCAAGTTGGTGATGCCATCCAACCATCTCGTCCTCTGTTGTCCCCTTCTGCTCCTGCCTTCAATCTTTCCCAGCATCAGGGTCTTTTCCAATGAGTCAGTTCTTCGCTGATTGGGGAGTAGGTTTCATCCTATGAATTGGGGGGGAGAGGGGCAAGACACAGACTCTCAGTCTATATATGGGGGGACATAAAATGTACATAATTGGAGGACTCTAAGCAAAAGAACACAAAGTAGGTATGATGGTGAACTTATACATAGAAAAAAATTTAAAAGAACTAATAAATATCATAAAATAACTGCTTGAAATTAAACAGCCTTCCTCCAGTATTTTTGTATATGTACAGTATTTTTGGATTACTTCTTCATATAGCAACAATCTGAAAATCTTACATCATTTTCTGTAGACAAAATAAATCTTTTCCCCATATGTCTGACTGAAATTTTTTTATTATTACTGATAGCTTATAAACATTTCTTTTATTTCCACAACCATTATCGGTCATGAAAATTATTGATTGTGTCAAATTTTGGAAACCTCTAAAAGTTTCACTCACATACGCAGTCTCTAGTATTCCTCCAAACATAGAAATGTGATAAATACATTTTATTTCATGTGATTGCCATCAAAAGAAAAAAATACGGCATTTTATAATTGTATATGCTGCTTTATTGTGTGTATTCCTAACAGAAAGAACTTCTACTTTGACTAAATACATATGGGAACTGTATTGTCTATTCAGTCTTACAAGGCTGATGATTGGAAGAATTTTCCAAAGATTAGCTTCTGGTTCCTTACGTTTCCTTTTTTGCATGTCTACTTCTGTTCCTGGGTGCCAAGGAAAATGTTCATGTCACAATATGTCTAGCTCTGTACATTTGTACTGTGATGTCAGGTGAGTCAGCATAGTAGGCTCTAGGGATAATCCTTGAAACCATTCCTTACATCGGGAGGGTTGGCAATAACTTATTTATAATGGAGTGATTGTGACTCACAGGAAGAGATCTCATTCAAGCCAAAGTAAATATAAACCCTATTCAATTTCTGTTTTGCTGGATCTTAAATGTGCATACAGGCAGGTTACCATTAACATGAGAAGATAAGTGATAGGACATAGGCATAGAAAGAGACCATGGTCTTATCTAATCACGGTTATCAGATCTTTTCCATATTTTACAGAAATATAATATTCTCTGGGCACATTGCTGGGGTCCTTCCCAGGGCCTTGGAAGGTGCCTATGAAAGTGAGGATTCTGAACCTTAAATGGTGTTAAGTGAAAGTGAAAGTGAAGTCGCTCAGTCGTGTCCGACTCTTTGCAACCCGTGGACTGTAGCCCACCAAGCTCCTCCATCCATGGGATTCTCCAGGCAAGAATACTGGAGTGGGTTGCCATTTCCTTCTGATTCTGGGCAAGTGGTGGGCTTTTTGCCTTTGGAAATACTGGTCTTTATGTCCCTGGTCCTGGTGTGATGCTGATGGCCGTTCCGCTGTCAGAGAACACCAGTGGACTTCTCTCTTTCCCTTCTTCACATTTCCTTTTGTTTCTGGTATTCGCAGAGACTACCATTTTACTTGGCACATGGAGAAGCAAGAAGATCAGCCTGTTCTAAAGTTCAAATCCCACTTTTGCCACTACGGGTATGAGCCCCAATTATAAGCTGCAGCTGCTACTGCTGCTAAGTCGCTTCAGTCATGTCCGACTCTGTGCGACCCCATAGACAGCAGCCCACCAGGCTACCCCGTCCCTGGGGTTCTCCAGGCAAGAACACTGGAGTGGTTTGCCATTTCCTTCTCCAATGGATGAAAGTCAAAAGTGAAAGGGAAGTCGCTCAGTCGTGTCTGACTCTTTGCGATCCCATGGACTGCAGCCCACCAGGCTTCTCCATCCATGGGACTTTCCAGGCAAGAGTACTGGAGTAGGGTGCCATTGCCTTCTCTGAAATTATAAGCTAGAGTTAATAATACGTATCTTCAAAGGTTTCTGCTATAATCTGAGATAATGCATGAAAACTACTTAATTTTTAAGGGCCTTGGTTTATTCATGAAATTAATAACACATGTAAAAATGTTTTTTTGAGCATCTGAGATAATGCATGTAAATTAACCAGCACAGTAGTTGGAATATAGATGGCATTGATCAAAGAATTATCACTACTTGTGGGAAAGTCTCACCAAATAGTCTTGTGCCCTTCTATACTTCCCAGCCTACCCTGACTGATCCCTAAGACAGTTACTAAGTCAGTGTATTTCCTGTATCCCCTTCTACCTTGGCAGCGGCAACCTTGGTGATATTATAGCTAACATATACATGGATCCTGGATCCCTGAGTCACTATCAAAGGTGAATTCACACAAGAGCACCTGGACTGTATTTGGACTTTGTGTGAACACGAAATAAGTGTTGATTGTGTTAATCCACCATGGTTTGTGCATTTTTGTTACTACAGTTTAGCCTAGCATTATATTGTCACTCTTACTATTGTTTTTGTTATTATTATTACTGAACTGAACTACTCATGAACTTTGGCATTTTGGTGATACATAAAGCTGCCTAGCGCATTGGCTCCTGTCCTCAGTAATGGGGACATAAAAATAATGCTGTTGCACATAAAACCACTAGTTCTTCCACAACCATTGGATTCAAGGAGGTCAAACTAAACTAAACTAGGAAGGAGGAAAGAAAGTGCATTAAAATTTCTATTTGGCTCACCAGCTAATCCTTTCTATTCGAGCTACCTTATTTCCTTGAAATGCTAACTCTGAGTCCATGCATATTTTTTATGACTTATTAAAAAATGAGGTCCTTTTCTATCAAAGTTTTAGAAATTATGTTTCATCCCTTCTAAGTTTCATTGGCTCAGCAATCCTTCAGTCCTTAATAAAAGGTCTAATTACTGTGCAGAGCACTGCTTCCACCATTAGGATTACATTCCATAATCACAGATTCTCAGATGGGCAGCTGGTAGGCTACCTTCAGAGTTTAGCCAAGAGCAGTCACCAGCATTGAGTGAATATCTGTGTTTTTAGTTTAGAGGAATCATCACTTAAAATACATGGAAAACTTCCTTTAACCACTTTTTTTTTTTTTAATAGTTCTAAAGCCCTTTGGGAAGACTGGTAGAAAAACTAGCTTGATGGGCTGTTTCCTAGATCCTACACAAATGTTATCAAGAACCTCCAGAAGTAGACTAAAGTCAAGTCAAGTCACTCAGTCATATCTGGTTCTTTGTGACCCCATGGATGGTAGCCTACCAGGCTCCTCTGTCCATGGGATTTTCCAGGCAAGACTACTGGAGTGGGTTGCCATTGGGCCAGTGTAAACTATGGCAAGAAGTCAGTATCTGAAAGACTTCAGGACATGCCACCCCAAAATATGCTATTTTGGTATACTGATAACTTTGAGTTGAAGGCCCTTGAGATGCAGTAGATGCAGGAAGGGCTCTCTGATCTAACTTTTTCTACCTAAAAACAGGCCATTAAATGAGAAAGATGTCTTCCTAGACAAGGAAGAGGTCCTTAATACCAGAGACTGAGAATCAATGCTGAAACGAGTCTGTACAAAGAAACTTACTGAAATAACCTTAGCTTCCTAGTTTTGCACCCCCGCTATCTCCTACTCACTTCCCATAATTTGTTGCCTCTATTCCAAAATTTTTTGTTTTAATTCTTATATTTTATCATTTCTTTGTGAAAAAGATAAAAAAATTTCTGTTCTGGTTGCTTCTTCGGGTCTTTATTCTCTTGTGAAGGTTCCCATATGTACGTAAAATACTAATAAAACTGATGTTTTTCTCCTTTGTCTTTTGTTGGTTTAATTCTTAGGTCTAGTCAGAGATCCTAGAAGAGCAGAAGTATTTTTCCTCCCTTGAAGACCAAAGAAGCAATACCAACATCAGGTTGAAAATTGGTGTGATGCTCTAGGGAAGTGACAAGAGCACAGATTAGAAGGTTGGAAAGTCAGATGGAGGCATGGATGGTTTTGGAAGCTGACCTTGAGCCAAGAAAGGGTACTGATCTTATTCTTTCTGAGTGCTGTCTAGACACCTGGGATGCAGGCAGGTGGGCAGCAAGGGTGATGGGCAGATACACAGCCTTAAGGATGTGGGATTAAGCTAGACCCTCAGGCTAGCTTGAGAAAAATGATAATGCTTTTGACATAAAGGAAAAATTCTAATATTTGTTAAACTCAAAGATGATATAAGGGCTTCCCTGGTGGCTCAGATGGTAAAGCATCTGCCTGCAGTGTGGGAGACCTGGGTTCAATCCCTGGGTTGGGAAGATCCTCTGGAGAAGGAAATGGCAACCCACTCCAGTACTCTTGCCTGGAAAATTCCATGGACTGAGGAGCCTGGTGGGCTACAGTCCATGGGGTTGCAAAGAGTCGGACACGACTGAGCGACTTCACCTTCAAGATGATATAAAAGAAATATACACCTATAGATTAAAAAAAAATAGTAACGTGACATTATACTGAGGTTAAGGGGGTTTCATAATCTTAGTCTAATATGGACAGAGGGTGTTACTAGTAGCTTTATATGGTCCTGTGTCCAGGTATTCCATGACAGGAAAAAAAGAGCAAAGCTTAAAAGAGAAAACAACACACATTCAATGATCCTCCTTAAATTGCCAACTGAACTATTGGGTTGTAGAAACACTTGCATAGTCATAACAGATGGGACCTAACTTGAAAAGGTTTCTTGACAATGTTGAGATATGACCGTACATTCTGAAATATTTGAAGTAATGTACATAATAAATTGGGCTTCCCTGGTGGCTCAGAGGTAATGAATCCATCTGCCAAGGCAGGAGACCCTAGTTGAATACCTGGGTCAGGAAGATCCCCTGGAGAAGGAAATAACAACACATTCCAGTATTCTTGCCTAGGAAATCCCATGGATAGAGGAGCCTGGTGGGCTACAGTCCATGGGGTCGCAAAGAGTCAGACACAACTGAGCAAGTAAACAACAATAACATGATAAATTGCAGATACGTTCCCAGTAAGGGGACATGCGGAGGGAAAGGCAGGAACCCCGCAGGTATTCTGAAAGCAGGAAGAGTCCTGGTGATGTCTCACTAGCACAATCATTGTGCAGATTTCTCAACAGCTTTGGTTTCCTAACACTGGCAATGGGCAAGTAGTTCTGAGTCAAATCAGAAAATCTCCTGGAAAAGGAGGCAAAGATCCTCCAATATGGGCTTTGGTGCTTTGCCCCTTTCCAGAGCAGCTGCCTCCAGCACGAGGCCTGCCCATGGCCGCCCTTGGGCCAATCAGTCTGATTAATCACCTGCAGGCCTTTCTTTAGGTTCCTTCACGAGGTGCTGCATCTCACACTTCAGCATTAGCGTCACCTGGGGGGTCTGTAAAAACAGACTGCTGCCTGAATCCCCGCGTTTCTGACGCAGTTGGTCTGCTACGGAGCCCAGAAGCTGACCTTCCTGACAACTCCCCCGAAGGGGCTGTTGCTGCTGGTCTGGCGACCACCCTTGAAGAGTCGCTGCTTTAATATGCACACCAGAGGTATTTTTATAGTGAATTTATTTAACAAAAGGGAATGATTTTCTGTAATCCTGGAGTATGCGTACCATTTTTTTTTTTACTGCTTAATGCTGAATGTTTATAATGTTTTTAAAGATCTCTGAATCCCCAAATCACTGAATCTCAGGTGTGGGACACATCTTACAGGGCCAGATTTTCTAATGTCCTATTCCACCCCCCCCCTTTTCTTTATTGGGCTTAGGTATAATTTTAGCCTTTGTTTTCCAACCCAGGATCCCTGGATTTTGATGAAGACTCTGGCTTTTTCTCTAGCCAGTTGTTTATCAGTGACAAGCTCTCTTGTTTGATCATCTATTTTTTCCTCTGTGAACATGATATAATTATTGCAGATGAGAATCCAGTCTGATTCCTTCTTTTTTCTAGCTCTGAAAATTCTTTTTTCTCCAGGTTTATGAGATCTTTGTATCAGTTACTTTCTGTCATTGGGTCTTTCCGCTTGCTTTAATACTTTGCTGGTTTTCATCATATATATATATATATTTTACTTTGCTAAAATGTACCTAAAGTTCACTGCTGTAAGAAACTTAAGGCATACAATTAAGTGGCATTAAGTACATTTATAATACTGTACTGCCATGACCACCATCTTTTCTCAGAACTTCATCATCTCAAACAAACTGTGCCTATTAAATAATAGCTTTTCATTCTCCTCTCCTCCCAGGTCCTGGTAATATGTATCTACTTTCTGTCTTTATGAATATGCCAATTTTAGGCCCTTCATTGTGAAATTCTACAATGTTTGCATCTGGTTTATTTCACTGACTATAATGTTTTCATGATTCATCCCTGCTGGCTTTTATAATCTGTGTTTCTTCTTAGTTCTCTGCAAAAAAGCCTGCATTTTTCTAGTACTCTTTTCCAAAGGAAAGCTCTTCTTTTTATCCTGAGGAGCACCCCTGTTCCCCTCTCCCACTTTTCTTTTGAAAACACACTCTCCGTGTCATGAAAGTGAGGATTCTAGAATCCGGTGTGGCTTTTACTAGCAGGTGAATGGTTTCATGTGCTGATTATTCGTCCTGTGACTCATGTGGAGTACATCACTGAAATTTCTAACATCTTGTTCCACAACCAGCCACAGCAGGTAGAATTTTCCCAAAACCTTTTAGGTGTTTCTTAGAATTGTGCCAAGAACTCTCTTTCTAGATCTTCTAGAAGTAATCTTTAAACAGAGGGGAAATAAGGATAAAATTACCTTTAGAAATTGTTTCACTTGGACTTTATCTGCCAGTCAGCTGCCTCGCTAGCATCCTGTCATGTACATAGCTATTTTTTCCCCTCAAATAATGAGTAAAGAAAGGAGACACTAGGAGTTGTGAAAAAGTTGAGCAGATAGGAGAGTCTTTTAGTCACCTTTGCCTGCATTTTGTTGCATACCCAGGCTGGTGACTTATCTCTGACTGCAGCAGCATATGAGTCTCTGCCAAAGGGGGGGAAACTCCAATAATCTGATAGATATGGTTGGAACAGGGTCATATCATGGCTTTTGATTATATATGAGCTCAGGTTGTGCTTCACTTTGTTCAAGTTATGGAGAAGGTAAGGGTGCCTTCAAGGAAAGTAAATATAATAGGTACAGCCCACGTACTAGATCAAAAGCAATTGTTTCCGTCAATAACAGTGGATTCCTTTTCCATCATTTGAAAGTCACATTAACTTATAAATTGCTTGAAAATTAGGCTTGTGCTCAACTGCTGCCCAACTATCAGTTGGATATCAAGCCTGCAATGAATCCCAGTGATTTTGTTCATCTTTGTTCATTGTGATCTCACACATATATATATACATTTATATATATAACATAAATATATATATACATAATCAACTGTACACACATAGTTTGGAAAAGCCAGAGTAAATACTAGTTTCTTTTTTCTTTTAAAAAAATTGCTATTGGTACTAATTAGTGAATGATGGTTTAATAAGTAGCATTTTCTTTTGTATATGACAAATTTCATGTTCTCAGAAAAGAAATTATGTGTTTTTACTGGATATGCAATTCTATAAGCTAAGCTTGGCTTCATTTTCAAGTTCAAAGCTACTTAGGGAAAAGGAGAAACATAAATAACATTGTGTGTTCCTTTTGTAGGACATAAAATAGGAAGTACTTTAGCCTTGCACATTTCATTTTGCTTCCATCCTGATATTACATTTCATACCCATTGTCATGCATTTAGAAAACTGTTTTAAAAAATGGCTCACATTACAGAATCAAGGAATGAAGAGATAATTGTAAGAATGGAACTTTAACCTCTCTGTCTTGAAACTTTGCTTCTCACTAAGAACCTGAAACATTCAGTCCATTTTGTGGCTATATTTTCCAGCATGGAGCTTCTTAATAGACAAAAAATTTCCTCTGTATTTCTAGTTCTTTTTTCAATCTCTTATACTTTGAGTACTAAGATAATCTGATTTAATGTAGTCAAACCAATATTTGAAAGAAACTTTGTTAAGCCTTGTTTCCTATTTGAAGGTTAGCAAGCCGAGTTCTTTCTCACAAAAAGTTCATGATTTAGCAAGGCTATGTGGGGGACAGGGTTATGACATGAGGTAAATAGACACATATGGTTTAAATGAGTGCTAAGAAATGGCACCGAAGGCTCTGGCTCTGGGGGTTTAAATGGGGAAACAGATCAGGTACCCCAGAAGAGATAAGGAAACAGGTGGTAGCATTTGAGATGGGTTTTTATTCTCACAGTTGAATGTGTATTAGGATTACCTGGAGGACTTGCTACAACATAAATTGCTGGGCCCCACATTCAACACTGTTGATTCAGTAGGTCTGGGGTGGGGTGTAAAGATTTGTATTTCTAACAAGTTCCCAGGTGATTCTTGTCCTGCTTACTCAGATACAGCACTTGAACCATTGCTCGAGAGAGATGGGAAAAGAACAGAGGGTGTTTGATCCAGAGAAAGAGGTAAGAAACTGAAGGGCACTTTGAATGATAATAATGATGAATGCAAGCTTTTTTGCCAGTGAGAAGATGAAGTTACAGAGAGGTTTAAAGAGCTTAAAGTCATAGACCTAATAAGCATCAGAGTCACGGTTTGAACGTATGGAGTCAGCCATCCAGAGCTTGATGTTTCATTGCTGTGATTAATATTTGAAAGCAATACATCTCGACCGACACAGACATTTTTTAGGCAGTAATGAGAGCTTCCCTGGTGGCTCAGAGGTTAAAGCGTCTGCTTCCAATGTGGGAGACCCGGGTTCGATCCTTGGGTTGGGAAGGTCCCCTGGAGAAGGAAATGGCAACCCACTCCAGTATTCTTGCCTGGAGAATCCCATGGACGGAGAAGCCCTAGTAGGTTACAGTCCACGGGGTTGCAAAGAGTAGAACACGACTGAGCGACTTCACTTTACCTTACCCTTAATGAGAGTTAAGGCTTAGCATGCAGGTTGCAATTATATTTCAGAGGCTTTAAGTACCAGGTTAAGGGATTTTGTATTTAGGATGTTAATAGAGATGTATTCAGCTTTTCTTTTTTTTTTGGATCGGGATTGATTGAGTAGCAATGTACATAATCAAGAGAGACAAAAGGATGGAAACCTAGTTTGAAGTCTTGTGTAACAACCCAAGTAGGGAGTTCTCTGGTGAACCAGTGGTTAGGTGCTTTCACTGCCAAAGGCTTAGGTTCAATTCCTGGTCCTGTAAGCCACACGGCAGGGCCAAAAAAAAAAAAAAAAGCCCAAGTGAAAGAAAAGGGCAACTGCAATTGAAATGGAAGTGGAGAGGGTGGGGATAAGAGATCCTTTGTGGGTTGGCCATGCTTGTGATTCCCAATTCTACCAGCTATGATGCCATGGTTTGAAAATTTTGGTTTGTGACATAAACTACATTTAACTTAACAAAGAGAAATGTGTTCTATCTGAGATCATTCTTTTTCCCACTGTAACACATCCTGATGGTAACTAACAGTCCATAATTATCAAGAGCTCAAAAATCCCAGCATTGTCCCAGTTGTGATAAGCACCAAGCTTGAACAAGTGAGCAGACATTTAAAAATATTTTACTGCTTTCAGTTGCAGGTCTTTGTCACAGGCCCGCATCCAAGGTCAATCACATAAATGTTTAACATTTAAGTCCGATCTACAATCATGTTTCAGAAATTCTTCTGATGCCATCAAAAGCCAGTGGAATGTTTTCATAATCCTGAGATAATAAGTTACCATACTGACATAAAATAATTCCAGCCAAAACAAAGAAATCCATGTGGCTTTATGGGTAAACACATAATGTACACCAGGCACTTGAAAAATTGAATACATCGTCCTTGTCTTTATGCTTCTAATAATACAGGATTTTGCAACCTGATAATGAGTTTGGGGCTCATGAATAGGGGTCAAGAAATAATTCTCTGGTGTTGCGGAGGCAGCTGGAAAGAACTGACCAAGACAGAAAGTTTGGAGAAGGGCCCCATTTGGAGGAGCTGGTTCTTAATTTGGTGTGGTTCAAGGCAGGCTTGCTGGGATGTCTTTTTAACTCAGTACCCTAAGGCAGGATATCATTACCAAAGAGCCCTTAGGAAAATAAGGAGTATTGAAACTTTGGGGAGTCCAGAAAAACACAATTGGTCTTTCTCTCCAATGTAAAATATTTTAACCTGATAAACTTTTAGAATGCCATTTTCAGGTAAAATAAAACTTCTCTAATATAGATCTAACAGTTCCACTCTAAACCTTCTGTCACTGCTAAATACCCGCAAACCTCATGAAGAAAATTTTAAAAAGATCAAAGTTTCTTTTAGGTGTAATAGTGAGAGCCCACGTGTATGTGGTTGTGAAATAGTTAAGCACCAGGCCTTCAGTAACTGCAGCTTAAAAGCACTCAGCAAAAGTATACGTTTCTGCATAATAGCATCTGGTTTCTCCCTCACTTGAGCATCCAACCTGGAAGTCAGTCCTCCTCACACTGCTAAAGGCCAGAGTGCCTGAGAAGGAAGTCATTCACAGAAGCAGGTACTTCTTTAGAAGGCCTGGGAAAGGAGACTAACTTTTTCTAAGTTCCAGTATCTGTTCCATAGATATTAGGAAGAGTAATATCTAGAGCTATAAATACAAGTTGTTTTTCAGTTGCTCAGTTGTGTACGACTCTTTGCAACCCCATAGACTGCAGCATGCCAGGCTTCCCTGTGCTTCATCATCTCCTGAAGCTTACTCAAACCCATGTCCATTGAGTCAGTGATGCCATCCAACCATCTCATCCTCTGTCGTCCCCTTCTCCTCCTGCCTTCAATCTTTCCCAGCATCAGGGTCTTTTCCAATGAGTCATTTCTTCTCATCAGATGGCCAAAGTATTGGAGCTTCAGCATCAGTCCTTCCAATGAATATTCAGGGTTAATTTCCTTTAGGATTGACTGATTTGATCTCCTTGCAGTCCAAGGGACTCTCAAGAGTCTTTTCCAATACCACAATTTGAAAGCATCAATTCTTCCACATTCAGTCTTCTTTAGGGTCCAACTCTCACATCCATACAATTGCTCACATATATTTGGAAACTGGATTTTGGAACATTTACCATCAAAGATTCTGAATATGCCCTGCAAATTAGCAAGTCAACCTTGCTGAAGGAAATAGCAACACTGACACATATGCTAAGGTAGGAAGTGAAACAGAACAAAAATAGGGAAATAGCAGCAGATACCATATCACCAAGATGATGAAGCAAGAGGGGACACAAAAGACCATAGTTGCTGGGTTTATTCTTAGTCACACATAGCTAGATGCAGCAGGTGTATTATTTTTAGCCACACATAGCTAAATGAGTCACCATTCTCTGAGGAAAGAACAGAAAAAATGCTAAAGGGGTGTAACTGCAAGCTGCATATCACTTACAGCGACTATATGTATGTATTTGCTTAAGATACCTGCTAAGGAAGCTCTCTTTAGTTTATTCCTCAGTAGGGGTTGAGTTATTAATGATTAGGTTTTCGCTTCCCTTATATTCATGGGAATTTCAGGGTATTGTTAACCAGAACCAGGTGGGTCCAAGATGCAGCCAAGGCCTTCGTACCAGCACAGAGAAATGAAGGAGCATCCCTGTGTGCCTTAAGCTGCAGGACCACCCAACCAGGGTTTGCGCAGCCCTGGAAGCCGGCAGAGCAGAGCCTGGGACAAAAAGGAGATTTAGGAATGAACCTTTAGCTCAAGGTTAACCAGAGAGACTGCCACCGGGTGATGCACGTCAC
Organism: Redunca redunca; assembly: GCA_006410935.1. NCBI lineage: Eukaryota > Metazoa > Chordata > Mammalia > Artiodactyla > Bovidae > Redunca > Redunca redunca. The sequence goes on from SJYQ01000372.1 coordinate 696,830, forward strand.
TGAATCTTGTAATTTAAAGGGTTTCCTGCCGGGTCATCTGACATAGTTACTAAACGGCTTGCATGAAACAACATGCAGCATTCTGCAGATACTTTGCAATTACTTTATATCATCACCATGCAGTCAAAAGACAAAGAGAAAACGCAGGGAGAATCTTTTAACAGCAATTTGTAGCAAAGATGTCAGGAATAAGAACACACTGCTTGTTACCACTGGCTCTTATGTTAATTACCTAATTGCAAATTGGCTTTCATTAATGTCTGGATACAGCTGAAATAATCGAATGCTTTCTCTGCTCTGATATCCTGCTACTTACATTTACATGCTGCTACTGCTGCTAAGTCGCTTCAGTCATGTCCGACTCTGTGAGACCCCATAGACGGCAGCCCACCAGGCTCCCCCCGTCCATGGGCTTCTCCAGGCAAGAACACTGGAGTGGGTTACCGTTTCCTTCTCCAGCTCTTTTACTGTGGTCTCTAATTTACTAAACAGAAGTGTATGGACCGAACTTCTTTTCCTCAGTTAGTTTTTCCTGGTCCCTCTGACCGTTTCATATCTGCTCGGGGAATTAGAGTTATTAACCTTTTGTGCCGGATTGTAGACTTTCAGGGGACTTGCAATCCATGCGGTTATTGAGTTTTTCTAGCCAGGCCCCTCTTCCAAGTTTTACAGGACACTGCAGGCAGGAGCACTTTCGGGCGCTAGCTGGAGCTTTAGCTCCAGGGACATCTCTCAGACTGGAAATCGCCATCCTGACCCCAGAGACACAGAGGCAAGGTCCTGCCATGGCTACATTTACATATGGCATGCCTATACGTATTTTCTTCTTTCCACAAGTACTAAATGGCTCCATTTCCCCCATTTCTGTTTGGTGGCAGAGAAACAAGACAGCTGAACCGTGGGGCTGTATTCTGAACCCACAGCTCGTAGACACACTGTAATATAAAAATGGAAGTCTTCTGAAATGCACTGCATGGATCCAATACTTTGAGACCAGCCCAGCACCAAGTCCAGAATTCTGGAGGATATTTGTCGCCTTTGCGTATTGCTGTCCTCTATCAAGGTCCATCCTGGCAGGGTGGCCCTCTCTTCTTTAAGTCATACTTCCTCACTGCATTCTACAGGTGATTGTTACCTTCCATTAATGAAAAAGCACACTCACCACCATTGCTTGTAGGGAACAGCCTGCATGGTCACTCTGTGTGTGCCATTCCAAATGCTCCCATGGGACATACAGTATCAACACCTGAATACGTAGTGCTTAAGTGAACCAGTTTGAAGGAAGTCACTTACTGCTGAGTTTTACCAAAGGAAAGGGGCAAATGCCAGGTGGCAAATAAAGCATTCTCCTCCCCTTCCTTTTTAAACTTCCCTTTAATGCAAAATCTATTCATTAGGAAATCATGTAGTAACCAAAATGTACAAAAGAAAACCAAAATAATCCTTTCCCCATGCAGAAATAATTGATGTATGTACTTTGCAATTTTTTGTATACATTCTTTCCCAAGATTTATTATTTCTATTTTTAACACTTCTGGATATATTTATTTCATTATCTAACATGAATGTATATGCCCATCAGTGAGAAAATGTTCAAAGCATAGTTGGTGTGTTTGCTTTCCCTGGAAAGGAGGGCTAGTTTTTAAGAAGTCAAATTTTAAGTCAGTGTAGCATTCAGGTTACAGATCGTTCTTTGATGAGCTCCTGGAAAGGAAAATGCAGAACCATCTATTCTATTTGTGCCATAACATAGTACCACTGAATATCTTTGATTTTTTATTTTTATTTATTTTCTTTAGGCTAATTGAAATACCATGTTCATCTCCATTTTGAATTTACTCCCCCAATTTTCTTTTTCATAGCTGTGGGATATACTTTTAACTTGGGATATACTTTTAACTAATTGTCTTAATGAACTCAATCTTATCTTCAAGAATATCTAATTCAAAATTACTGTTTATGAAAAACAAATTTGTATTATAAAATATAACCTTAAGGAAATAACCACTAAACACATCAAAGTAATGAATAAGCAGGATAAAAGAAGGAGCTATGGATACAGCTTAAGTTCTAAATTTTAACTCCTTAGTTAAAAACGCTCTTTGTTCACTGAATCATAGAATAGGACCCATTTTTTATTGTTTTAAAATCAAAGTAAGCATAACAGCAACTAAACAGTCCTATTCCTAACAGCTAAGAGTCTAGTTTCTCTAAACCAGAGCTTTTCCTCTTTGTAATGGGCTGAACTTATCATGAATTTCAAAGACTGTATAAAAATTAACCTACTGAGTTAAGCAATACACCTCTTTGGTTCTGACTGGAAATTTAATGACTGAAATGAAAGCATTGAAGGGACAGAATAGATTTTTGTGGATAAATTCAAATGTGATGAACAAATAAATTCAATTTTTGGTCTGTATAATTTCTCCAACTTTGGCTTCTCAGCCATTCTGGTGATTTTCACAAACACCTGTTGTTTTGGAAGTACGCAGATTAATCTGGCTCCCAAACTAGTTTTCCTAAGATACTCTTAAACCAGGGGCGTTAACTTAAGACAAGTGCACCCAGCATTCAGATACATATGAACATGTCTGAAAAATTTGCCAAGAAAAGGTAGAGAAGTGCTGTGCTCACAAATCTCTTGAGCAAAGTTCCACTGCCAGAAAGGGTAACCGAACATACAGTGAGACATATCATGCAACTTGGGCGGGAAGAAAACCAGCTTAAAGCAAACTAGATGAGCACAACTCAGCTTCAACTGAAATTAGAAGTTGTCAGCCTAGAAGAGGACCAGGTAGTCTTCCCCAGGAGTCAAGGAAGATGATTTTGATCCTTGGGTAGCAGAAGAGAAGTGTTTAAATCAGAGCCACTGAGAAAACTGTGCAACTTAATTGGACTCTGTCAGCTGTGTATGTCCCATGTATGTCTTCCCTGTGCCCTGTAGTCAAGGGAGTTTTGCAGAACATCTAGTATGAGAAGGGGTATAGGCTCTGTGGTTATATTAGTTATCTGTTGCTGAGTTACAAAGTTACATGAAATGTAGAAATGCATTTTGGAATCCAGGCCCAGCTTAAGTGGGTGGTTCTGGCTCAGTGTCTTTGATGAGGATGCTGCCAAGTAGTTGGCTGGTGCTACAGTCATGTCAAGGCCCGACTGGGGAGAGGCAGCTGCTAAGCTCACTCGTGTGGTGGTTGGTGGACCTCAGTTTCTCGCTGGCTCTTGGTAGATCGACACCAAGGTCATGGGAACCTGTATTTAAGGCAGCTCAAATACGGGATGCTGCTTTCCCCCAGGGTGAGTGATGAGACAGAAAGAGAAACGAGACTGAGATTAAAAGAGGAAGTCATAGTCTTTTATAACCTAGTCTCAGACATGACATCTGATTACTCCTGCCATATTCTGTCGTTCACACAAAGCAACTTGAGGACAATGTGGGAAAGACCCATTCCAGTCTGTGAATACCAGCAGGTTGGGATCCTTGGGGTCCCCTGAGAGGCTGGCTGCAGTAGCTGGGATGGACATGGTTCTGTAAAGTGTGCAGCTCCAGAGGGGCAAGGGTGGCCTAACCCTCAAGAAGTATATAGTCTATTCTAGGCTACAGAAATATTTGCATATTTTTTAACAGATGTAAACTGTCTACAAGTTCAAAATAAAACCCAAAGATCCTCCATGCTGCTACTGCTAAGTCGCTTCAGTTGTGTCTGACTCTGTGAGACCCCATAGACAGCAGGCCACCAGGCTCCGCCATCCCTGGGCTTCTCCAGGCAAGAACATTGGAGTGGGTTGCCATTTCCTTCTCCAGTGCATGAAAGTGAAAGTGAAGTCACTCAGTTGTGTCCAACTCTTCATGACCCCATGGACTGCAGCCTACCAGGCTCCTCTGTCCATGAGATTTTCCAGGCAAGAGTACCTGAGTGGGTTGCTGTTGCCCTCTCCAAGATCCTCCATAGGTTTCTGCTATAGTGTTTTAACTGGAATACTTCTAAAGCCAACCATTTTGGGGCCCAAGAGCAAAAATTTATGCTGTGCAGCCCACCAGGCTCCCCCGTCCCTGGGATCTCCAGGCAAGAACACTGGAGTGGGTTGCCATTTCCTTCTCCATTATGCTAGTCTAGCATCTCTGAATTAGTCTTATCTGTGCAAACTGTCAGAAGGGGAGGAAAGGAGTTACCTTTTCAACTCAGCTGCTTTAAGTATTCTAGGCAGGAGTGAGAGTAAATCCTTTTAATCACTCCAAACTTCTGGCTGGCACGGCCTCTTTTTGACCTTAAGACTATCTTCACAATAAGGGGCTTCCTCAAACCTCCAGCCTAGCCTCTAAACAAGCTATATTTCCATCTAGAGAATGTTACATCCATTAACAGTCTCACAGCTTATGCAAGACTTAAAAAGTCATCTGATGAACAAGGACATGCACCTGGGTCCTGGTGTGATGAGAGAGAGACATCTGGGCTCACAGAGGCAGGGCTTTTCCGTGACTGTCCCCTGTGAGCAGTGTTTCGTCTTCTCAGCACCCGGTGAGGTTGTTCCTGTGGCTACCTTTTCTCAAAGGGGAAGATCAGCAAAATAAGAGTCCCAGGATGTCCTGTTGGAGATTCGCAGCCGGCCTGGCTACACCACAAGGAGTTAAACCTGTCCCTCTGCACCAGTGAAGCAACACAGAGTGGGGGAGCATCTAATTGCTACTCTAGAGCCTGCAGGGGGATCGGTGGAGGCAGTGATCTAACGGGTTTTTTCCACAGCTATTATTCTGAGCACATGAGAGCTGTTAGTAGTCCTCAGAATCCAAATTTTCCAAAGGATGGTACTTGTCATGATTCGAGTTTGAATCAACTTTTAAGCCATTTTGTTCCTTCGATCTTTGAAGCCCTTAGACAGTTAGAGTGCAAGCAGCTAAACTTTGGCTGTTTTGTAAAACCACAGAGTAGATAATAATTACAATGGTCTTTACTAGTTCTTAGATAAGCTCTGTTGGCAGGATTAATAAACTTTATCTCAGCATTTCACTGAAGGAGTAGTTATATTAAGCTACTGAGTTTGATTCTAGCAACATAATCTTTACAGTAAAAATGTAGGAAAATTTGATTCTTATTGAAAAGGGTTAGTGAGGTTATTCATCAAGATTTTACTCTGATCTGAATTCCAGTTTACTTAATACACATTCTTTAATAAATTGTATTATAAGCACACTGTTCAAATTATAGACTCTAGTTACGGAAGTCTTGCCTGCCAACACTCTGGGTGCTAAGAAAGCCATGATTTAAAGCAGCAGTCCCCAGCCACTGCCTTTTTTTTTTTTGGCACCAGGGACTGGTTTCATGGAAGACAATTTTTCCATGGACTGGGGGTGGAGAGATCCTTTAGGGATGATTCAAGCACATCACATTTATTGTGTACTTTATTTGTATTATTACATCAGCTTCTCAGATCACGGGCACTAAATCTTGGAGTTTGGGGACCCCTGATTTAAAATTGTGTTTTTAGATAAGTATCTGATAAGAGAAGAAATTGGTACCTTCAAGAAATTGAACAAATGGAAAAGAAAACAAATGAGAGTTCTGGATGACTGCATTCTTCTCCTCTGCTCTTCTCTGTCTCCAGTAGTTTATTTCCTATGATTTTACGCACCAGTGTGAGGAACAGTACTAATTGTCAAAAAACAGCCTGCTGAGTAAAATTCGGTTTCTAAGGCAGTTACACAAAGATTGGCCTACCTTTAACAAGACTGAATTAGTCCTTGCACATAATGCTCGAGGAATTCTAGGCAAAGCATGATGAAAAAGAGTGTGCTTTTAGGTGTGTGGCTGCAAAATACCCCTGAGAAAGGATGCCTTGTTTCCTGGACAGGTACCTCCAAGACTGCCTTCGTGCCTTTGAAAAAATGTATCACGTGGTTGTTAGCAATGCCTTCTGCACAAAGGTCACTTTATTCATGTGCTAACATTTGAAAAGCACTTGTTGAATTTGACTTTGTGCCAGGTAGAGAAGTAGGTGCACTTAAAAACAGATGCATAACATAGTTGTTAAGAGTTTGGATTTTGAACACTAATTGGGTGAGTTAGGTTCCTATTTTAGATGTGTTGATTTGTAGCTTTGGCCAAGTTACTTCTTTGTGCCTTGGTTTTCTTCCAACTGTAAAATGGGGATAATAGGAGTATCTATCTCCTAGAGTTGATGTGAGAATTAAATGGATTAACATAGATAATGCCTTTAGAACAGTGCCTGTCATGTGGTAATGCTGCATGTTTAAGGTATTGTTATCATGCATATTATCACTGAAAACAAGCATGGGCTCAGTCAACTATCTGCATTTCAGTCTCTCCCTAACCACTCTTCACATGTCATTTCTCATAGTTACATTTTTGTTCAGTGTAAATTTTCATGGAGTTTCAACACTTACAGCACGTTGCAATATGAGACTCTTACATATAGATGAAAACCAGCCCCAGGAAGGCTGTTTGAATGACTCAAAGGAAAAAAAAAAACTTATTTGGTTGCAGTGTCAGGATTAATATCCTGTTTTTGCCTCTAATACCTTAAATGTGTATTAAAGGTCAGAGTGGCATAGCTTTGGGGGTGTGAGCTCAGACCTAGGCCAGAGGACCCCTGGCTCATTCCCCTCTTGCCACCATGACCCAGTCAACAAATCAGCATTCATCCCATCTCCACCAAAGCCAGAGACTGTGGCTTTGAATCTCGCTTTGAAAAGTATTCTGGCCACTTTCCCAGCCCCAAGCATTCATATGGCTAGCATTGATCCAGGAGTGAATATGTGAGTGTGTCTCTGCCTTTTTCTATGGGTCAGCCATTGCACTGTTGACAGAAACCAAAGCAAATTAGCTTATACAAAAAACGTATGTGTTTGAATTGAAAGAAGACGTGAGAAACAAGCCTTGAGAAGTTTCCAGAACTAGTTCACATTCCATCAGAGTTCTCTGTCTCTCATCTCTGCTAGAGAAGCCGAGTGTTGGCTTTGATCTCCCAGATCAGCTTTCCCCACATGCAGGGGCCTGGCTACGACAGCTCCAGACTCAGGATCTTATGTGATACAATAAGCCCCTGGCTTGCACTGTGAGCCCATCACTGTCAAGGGCAGGGAGGTATGACAACGTCCATTTTGTGGGCAGCTGAGCAGAGGGGAGGACGGGATTACCAACCATCTCTTTGTATAACAAAACTTTTCTCTGATGTATGTTAATCTGGAATTCAAGAGTCCCAAACTCTTCTCTAGACTTTTCCAGGCGCTAAAGAGTCTTTTGCAATGCAGGAGACCCCAGTTTGATCCCTGGGTTGGGAAGATCCTCTGGAGAAGGAAATGGCAACCCACTCCAGCATTCTTGCCAGGAGAATCCACATGCACAGAGGAACCTGGGGGCTACAGTCCATGGGTTTGCAAAGAGCTGGACATGACTGATCAACTAACACATTCAAACTCTTCTCTGGATGAAGAAAACAGCAACTTACCTAATACTTATTATTTTATAATTTTATAAGCACTTATATTAATGTTTAGCCACACATGAATAGTTGTTTAAAAGTCATTTTTTACAAATGAGAAAATCAAAGATCTAGCTTGCTGTTGTCATATATTTAGTAAGCAAGCATAAACTAGACATGGGTCATTTTATTTTATTAAACATTCTTTCCATCTATTTTGCTAAATCAAGGTGTTCTTCAATTCATAGGCAAAAAAACCACTGAATACAGTGTGCCAGGGACCTGGTACCGTGTGTGTATCAATACATATGTGTTGAATGAATGAGTGTCTTACCCATGTCACAGAGTGAAGCCTTAGCAAAGTGTGGGATAGAAATGAAGACCCATGCACAAGTGAGACCCCATCTTTCTTTGACATGCATCTACCAAGGTTTGGCATTCCTCTTGAGTACTGGAAGTTTTCCTTGTTTTCTTTCCTGATTCAGATTGCCAGATCCTTGGGTTTGATTTTAAATGTATTATGACAGTACATCCTGTTTACTTGGATTAGTTCACAATTATTCTTTTTGTCTTCTCTTCTGTAAAACAAGGGTTACTATTTCATACCTGACCGGATCCTTAGCATGTCCTTTATGTGCTTAAGTTTGTTTAGTTCTTGCAAACACATTTCGAAACTCCATTTAACAATCTAATCCCTTCGTGGGTATGTGGGGTGGCAGGGTGCGGGAGGGCGTGGGAGGGGGGAGGGGTGGTGGTAGTGAGTAAAGTGAAATTCTACAAGCTCTTGTGCTTGGCTATTAATGGAATGATTCAGTCTATATTAAATGTTACAACAACTCTTAAAGGGATCCATTTCACTCATTAGCTCAATCATGAGGTCCTCACTGAGTTTTTGATCTTCAGAATCAGAACTTGATACATTTGAGTAAGGACTTGAGAATATGGTTTTGCAAAGAACCTACTTCTGTTTCAAAACCTGGGAAACTGCTGACCAAATCTCAGAGCAGTTAGAACATAAACCATAAGCTCCATAATTATCAGTGAAACCAGTTTTTAAAAGTGACACCTCACCACCAAATAGTCAACAATAGAAGTATTTCATAATTGGTAGCAACTAACTCTTTTCAACTTTCATTGAGATGAGAGATGAGATTCAGTCTGTAGTTTTCCCTTTGAAATTCCAAGCTCTTTGTAAAGAGATTACTTCTCATGAAAATGAAAGGCTGGCCCAGTCTATAAGCAGTGGAAAATTCCCATGTGCCATCTTGTAGAGCTGTTGAATTAGTGATCAGAGAATTCACTATATATACTGGTCAGATCTATGACCGCTTATATAGGTGATCAGATATGCCATCTCACACTTCATATATCTATAAACATTGGACTGTATAAACACTTCATTTCGGGTCTTATTCTTCTTAGATTCTCACTCATTTTTATGAGACATATTATTGTAAACACATTCCCATTTCTTAGTCATCCTTTTGTTTTGAGTAGTTTCCCCTGAAATCATAGTTTGGTGTCAGTAGTCAACCCACTCCAGTATTCTTGCCTACCGAATCCCATGGTGGGCTGCTGTCCATAGAGTTGCACAGAGTCGGACACGACTGAAGTGACTTAGCATGCATGCATGCATTGGAGAAGGAAATGGCAACCCACTCCAGTATTCTTGCCTGGAGAATCCCAGGGACAGAGGAGCCTGGTGGGCTGCCGTCTATGGGGTCGCACAGAGTTGGACTCGACTGAAGCGACGTAGCAGCAGCAGCAGTCTTCTCAAAGCATGTGCCATGTTTGGCTCTTTTATGTCCTTTGCCTCTTCCTTGTCTGTCTATATAATTTTGCCTTCCATTTCTTTCTTGGTTCTTTTCAATCTTTTCAGTTCAATCGCTCAGTCATATCCGACTCTTTGTGACCCCACGAATCGCACCACACCAGGCCTCCCTGTCCATCACCATCTCCTGGAGTTTACTCAGGCTCACATCCATCGAGTCCGTGATGCCATCCAGCCATCTCATCCTCTGTCGTCCCCTTCTCCTTCTGCCCCTAATCCCTCCCAGCATCAGAGTCTTTTCCAATGAGTCAACTCTTTGCACGAGGTGGCCAAAGTACTGGAGTTTCAGCTTTAGCATCATTTCTTCCAAAGAAATCCCAGGGCTGATCTCCTTCAGAATGGACTGGTTGGATCTCCTTGCAGTCCAAGGGACTCTCAAGAGTCTTCTCCAACACCACAGTTCAAAAGCCTCAATTCTTCGGTGCTCAGCCTTCTTCACAGTCCAACTCTCACATCCATACATGACCATAGGAAAAACCATAGCCTTGACTAGACGGACCTTAGTTGGCAAAGTAATGTCTCTGCTTTTGAATATACTATCTAGGTTGGTCATAACTTTCCTTCCAAGGAGTAAGCGTCTTTTAATTTCATGGCTGCAATCACCATCTGCAGTGAGGTATCTTTTCTATAGATTCTCTAGAGCTCTTGGTCTTTATCCACTCTCATTACTCTGCTCCATTGACTATAATGGTGTCTCTAAAGAAGTCTCTTTGTAATGAAAACTGGTTAAAAAAAAAAAAAAAAGAGGTACTTTTTCTCAATGGCGCTGTTAGTTTCTGCTTTCAGTTTCCAGAGTCTTAGCTTTTCTGACAGTTGTCCTGATAATACCTCTGTGTAGAAAACATTTTCAGCTTCAGATAGTCCTCAGAACAATTTTAAGCTCTATTAACCATGTCATTGTCCTGAAAATTCAAAGCATCAATATTTTCTAAATCAGCCTAGGTTTCTTTTTGGACAAAAAGAAGAGTGCCCTGTGGTCTTTTGTTATTAAACACAGAGTTAGCATAGAGTGAGCTATTTAGAGGGCTTCCTTTAAAGCTCAGTTGGTAAAGAATCTGCCTGCAATGCAGGAGACCCCAGTGCTAGCTGTTTAGAAGTGGGAGGTCCTGCACATCACCAGGCTTTGTGACCCAAGTCTAATAGATTATGAGCCCATTAGACTGCAAGTTACTCTTTGCCTTGAACAATGCAAGGTGTGGACATTCTGTGTACCTTCAAGACATTATTCTCAGTGTTACCGAAAATTGCTTGCTGCCCTTTTGGCCCTATTATTTCTGTCTGCCTTGGGTGAATTCTTCTGAAAACTTGGCATTAAATTAAAGCCACCTTTCTTTCTTTCTTTCTTCCTTTCTTCTCAAACAATCTCTTGTACTCCCATCTGCTTGTTTTGCCTCTTTTGGGTCTGCAGGAACACTGGGGATCAAGAGCCTGGTTTTCCAATCCCCGCAAAGAGAGAAGGTGAGTCTGGTCAGCTCCCATTGCCTCTGGCTGTCACATGATGTCACTATTGGAGATTGCTCCCAAGAGAACTGGTGTTGGTTACACCTGTGATGACTCCAAGGCTCTACCTCATAGGAGTCCTTAGAGGGAGTCCAGTAACTCCTTCAACACTAAGTTATCCTCCCTCGCTGGCATCTCTCAGAACATCAGTAGGCCTTGGGTTTGCCTGGTTGGTCTGGTCTGGTCCGTTTACAGACCTCAAACTGTCTCTCTTTTCTCTGACCCTCTTTCCTTTGGGTTCAATGAGTTTAATTTCACTCATACTAAGAAAACTTGCTCAACCTCTATGCTGACAGAAGATTTCCTGGAAACTCAGAGGTGTTTTATCCTAAAGGTTGTTCCGAGACCGCAGGCATTCAGAGCTACTTCTCTCTTAGTTGGGAGAAGGATCATTGTCTGCAGGACACAATCTCCAGTAATACAAAGGTGCTTTTGTGGTATTTTTCTAGATTACTATATCATTTAACTGGTTTCCCAAATGGGGAGATTTTTTGAAAATTAATTTATTTTTAATTGAAGGATAATTGCTTTACAGTGTTTTGTTGGTGTCTACCAAACATCAACATGATTCAGTCATAGAGGACATTTTTAAAAGGTCACCATTAATAATTACATCAGACCTCTGGTCATAAACAGGAAAAGCTAGGATGTTTGACCACTATAAACTTCTTTTGCTAGAAAGGAAAAGGAAACACAATTATAATTTATTGTGGGCATTCTACCATAATGGACAACAGTGTTGTCCAGGTTTTAAACCTTGACAGAAAAAGAAAAGTTTTGTCTTCAAACAAAATGGATATTATACTAATTGCACAGAGTCCCATAGCTAGCTCTTTTGTTTACATAATCAATGTTTGTTGAGGGTCAACTGTCTGCCAGGTCATACTAGCTGTGCATATATGTGTGTGAATACATGTTGTTCCTGTCTGCTTTTTTGAATGAAAAATGCCAGCTTTCTACATCTGCTATTTCTTCTCTGAAATTACTCTTAGTCCTTAGATGATACATTAAAATTGAAATTATGTTTGCCATGGTGAATTCCTTCTTCATTATTGTTTAAAATTTCCTTTTATACAAACAACAATGGGAAGAATGGTTTGGATTGGGGATATGCCAATATTTTATTCTCTTTTGAGTTGAATAATGTGATAACTCAGAAAAATGTGCATCCTGGCTTAGCATAAGTACCAGGCATTGGTTATTGCAGCTGAATTCAGTGTAAATCTTGCCTAACCTTGCAGCTCAGAAGACAAAGTGTTCCCTGTTATATTTGATAGGACCTGGAAGCTAGTGCTGTACATCAGGTTCCTTCTGAGGAACTTGTGGGAAGATACTCTGTTTACATGGCATAAGTAGATTCAAGAATATAAAAATGTCTGGATTTATAAATTCTCGTGAACACTAGTAAATGGAGGCCATTTTGTTTGCATTCCACAAAAGATGATCTTTTTCATAAGCTAGCTGTTGTGGGAGATTTTTGAGCTTTTTCCAAGATAACTCAACTCCTGTTTGGCTATTATGCGAATTAATTACCTGGAAAATGATGTAAATTACAATGATAAGTCACAGCAGGAACTAGCCTGCAGAAAAGCCCTACCTAGTAACATAGACGTTGAGGTCAATTGGTAGATTTATAGGATTATTTTGGCATGTGTGTGTCAGGGTATCATGCTGGATGCACATCATGATGCCTTAACTCCAGGCGCTGACTGCAACCCTAGCTCTGCCAGCTTTGGAGAGGGTGAAACCAGAGCCATATACATTTACCATCCAGTTCCAGAATACACCATGTGGTTCAACAGCTAATAACATGCTGCCTCATGTTTTTCTGAAATTGTTTCACATAGGATAGTCTTCGCTTGCCAAATAGATTGTTAGAAGGTACAACCCCAAGCAAAAATTGGAAGTATGAGGTGCTCTTCTTGGGAGAAGTCCCCCTTGGTGGCCTCCCCACCCCTGAGCACCTGGCATCACTGTCATTCATTGGGTCCTCTTTCCCCTGGAAGAACACTGTGCTCTTGGCCCACCTAGGGCAACCTTCCCAAGTAGGCAAATCTGGTTAGAATTACAGCTCAGTACTTACTTTGTGACCCATGACAAGTCCCTTTTCTCCTGGTTTCCTTGTCTGTATAAGGCTAAGAATACAGGGGGGTTGCAAGGAGTAAACAAAATAAGGATTGAAACCCCTTACACAACACCTAACACAGATAAATAGCCCAGTAAATGCTACTCCATTTGGCTTTTTCTTCCTTTTATCCCTCAGACAAATTCTGCTTACACGTCACACACACTACACTACACTCACTGTGGCTCAAATTTAGTTGGCTCAAATAAATTACATCTAGTTAATAAAAATGTAGTTTTTAGAAATTAAAAAGGCTTTAAAGGGGATCTAGACCAGCAGTTTTCCAGGAATGTTCTGCAGGGCCTCAGGGGCCCCTGGGGAAGGTGGCTGTCCTGACCGAGGAGTGGAGGAGGTGGTCCTCTAATCCTTGCTGTCCTTTTGCTCAGAGAAATGCTTCTTTTATCAATTTGAAACAGCGAGATTTTCATAAGATTACATTTTAAGGATACAACAGTATTCTGTTGAAGGGGGGAAAAAGTGTTTTCAAAGCTGCTTTGGCCAATACTTCAATTTCATAGACAAATTAGGGATCCCTGCCTTGCTCCATCTGTTCCACCAAGTCCTTAAACTCTTCTTGGAGCACTTCTTTTGGGCTTCTTTAATGCAATTTGACCAGGCTCCATCTGTGTTGGCCTGTACTGTTATGAGCCTTGTTCAGTAAAATTTGATTAAATTCCTCCCAAAATTTCACAACTGTTTAGCTTTAAATCTACTTGTATGAGTGTTGACATAATTTTTCCAAGGCATTTATGATTGCCAAGTTTCTTAGGTTTCACTAACCAATGTAGATTTCAAGAAGCAAACAAATCCTTAAAATATTTGAAGAGAATTACTCAAATAATACATAAGCATATTCTGATGCGTTAGTCGCTCAGTCGTATCCAACTCTGTGATCCTATGGACTATAGCCCACCAGGCTCCTCTGTCCATGGGATTCCCCAGGCAAGAATATTGGAGTGGGTTGCTGTTTCCTCCTCCAATGTCACCCAACTTAGAAGTATATGCTAATAAACAATCAAATAATGTGGAAATGTATGGAGTAAAAATTGAAAGTGTTCCTTCATGCATCAGCTTCCTCCAGAGCAAGGCTGATTCCCTACCCTGCTGTTTAACCACGGTTAAACATTTAGCTTATAGCTTACCAAAAAGTATTCTACTATATACATTCACATATAGTTTTAGTTTTCTAAATAAAACCAGACTTGTATTGTTTCATGACTTGCTTTCTTTTCCCTCCTAACATAACACGGATATGTTTCCAAGTCAGTACATATGTGTCAATATCACTCTTGTGGATCTCTTCACAGTACTTCCAGCTTGTTTCATGATATGATGGCCAATAAACGTGAGCAAGTAGATGGTATCCTCTTTTTTCCTTTCTATTACAAATATTCTTGCAATGAATATTCTTTTTTTGTCTTCATGTACACAGTTGAAAGTGTATCTCCAGAAGAAATACCTGGAAAATTCCACAGTTAATTGAAAATTTGATCAGTGTGGACATACTGCCCTCTAAATTTTTATTTTCATTCGTATTCTCACTAGTAAAGTATGAGAATATTTATTTCCTCATAATCTCAACCGAAACAAAACATTTGAACTTGTGTGTTTTTCTCTTTTATTATATTTTCCGTTTTGTATGTTTTTCCAACAGACTAAAGTGATATTTTGTAAGTTCTTTGTTTATTGGTAAAATTGAATGTTTTTCCATATGTTATTTCCCTTTGTAATTTTTCTGCAAATTATCTTTGATAACACTGTGCATGTTTCCACGGGGCTATTCTTTTTCTTTCTTACTTTCAACTTTCTTTGTATATTTTGAATATTAATACTTTTTATATTAAAAGTATTTTATCTTAATCCTTTGCTATGTATGTTACACATATTTTCTTTTTAAAAAATTTCTTTAAACTTTATACTGGAGTGTCATTGGTTTACCTGTTAGTTTCAGGTGTACAGCAAAGTGATTCACTTAAACATACACATATATCCATTTTATTTCAGATTCTTTTCTCATACCGGTTATCAAAGAATGTTGACTAGAATTCTCTGTGCTACACAGTAGGTCCTTGTTGATTATTTTATATATAGTAGTGTATAATATGTTAATCCCAACCTCCTAACTTATTCCCCTCCACCTTTTCACTTTGGTAACCGTAAGTTTATTAGCAAAATCTGTGAGTCTGGTTTTGTTTTGTAAATAAGTTCACTTTTTCAAGATTCCATGTATAAGTGATATCATATGATATTTGTCTGACTTACTTCACTTAGTATGACAATCTCTAGGTCCATCTGAATTGCTGCAAATGGCATTATTCATTCTTTTCATGGTTAAGTAACATTTCATTATATATACATACGACATCTTCTTTATCCATTCCTCTGTCTTTTGACATTTAAATTGCTTCTATGTCTTTGATATTGTACATAGTGCTGAAATGAACATTGGGGTGCACGTATCTTTTAAAATTGTGGTTTTCTCCAAATATATGCCCAAGAGAGGGATTACTGGATTATATGGTAACTCTATTTTAGTTTTTTAAGGAACCTCCATACTCTTCTCCATAGTGGCTGTACCAATTTACATTCCCACCAACAATGTAAGAGAGCTCTCTTTTTTCCATACCCTCTCCAGGATTTGTGGTTTTGATGATGATCATTCTGACTGGTCTGACATGACAAATTTAAAGATTGTTTATTCTAGTTCTGTGAAAAACATCATTGGTAATTTGCTAGGGATTGCATTGAATCTGTATATTACCTTGTGTAGTATAGTCATCTAGACAATACTGATTCTTCCAATCCAAGAACATGAAATATCTTTCTATCTCCTTGTGTCATCTTTGATTTTTTTCATCAGAAACTTAGTATTCAGAGTGACAAATTTTCTCCTATTTTGTGGCTTAACTTTTATATTTATGGCTCTTTTGATATACAAGATTTATATTTCCATAGAGCTTTTGCATGTTCTGTCAACTCTTCCTCCCAAATCCAAACAATTCCCTCTATCTTCCTTTCTACCATTCTTGCCTAAGACACTATTTCCACTTAGCAAGGCCATGGCAGTAGTCTTCTAACTCATGATTCTCCACAACTCATTCTCCATATGTCATCCATTTAAAAATGTCTATCAGATATTATTTGTCTCATTAGGATTCTTTATGCCTCAGATTACATTCAGAATAAAAGTCAAATTTCTTACTCTGGCTTCAATACAGTTACTCAGTCATGTCTGACTCTTTGTGATCCCAGGGACTGCAGCATGCCAGGCTTCCCTGTCCATCACCAACTCCCAGAGCTTACTCAAACTCATGTCCATTGAGTCGGTGATGCCATCCAACCACCTCATCCTCTGTCGTCCCTTTCTCCTCCTGCCCTCAATCTTTTCCAGCATCCGGGTCTTTTCAAATAAGTCAAATTTTCGCGTCAGGTGGCCAAAGTATTATAGTTTCAGCTTCAACATCAGTTCTTCCAATGAGTAGTCAGGACTGATCTTCTTCAGAATGGACTGGTTGGATCTTCTGGCAGTCCAAGGGATTCTCAGGCTTCTCCAACACCACAGTTCAAAAGCATCAATTCTTC
>SJYQ01000372.1:713947-730027 GCA_006410935.1 Redunca redunca
TTTCTGGAACTCTCTTGCTTTTTCCATGATTCAGCGGATGTTGGCAATTTGATCTCTGGTTGCTCTTCCTTTTCTAAAACCAGCTTGAACATCTGGAAGTTCACAGTTCACGTATTGCTGAAGCCTGGCTTGGAGAATTTTGAGCATTACTTTACTAGCATGTGAGATGAGTGCAATTGTGCGGTAGTTTGAGCATTCTTTGGCATTGCCTTTCTTTGGGATTGGAATGAAAACTGACCTTTTCCAGTCCCGAGGCCACTGCTGAGTTTTCCAAATTTGCTGGCATGTTGAGTGCAGCACTTTCACAGCACCATCTTTCAGGATTTGAAATAGCTCTTGGGTTTCCCTAGATTTAAAGGACTAGATCTGATAGACAGAGTGCCTGATGAACTATGGACGGAGGTTCATGACACTGTACAGGAGACAGGAATCAAGACCATCCCCATGGAAAAGAAATGCAAAAGAGCAAAATGGCTGTCTGAGGAGGCCTTNTATAACCATTTGAATGCTGAGTTCCAAGAATAGCAAGAAGATATATCCATTTGAATGCAGAGTTCCAAGGAATAGCAAGAAGAGATAAGAAAGCCTTCCTCAGGGATCAGTGCAAAGAAATAGAGGAAAAGAACAGAATGGGAAAGACTGGAGATCTCTTCAAGAAAATTAGAGATACTAAGGGAACATTTCATGCAAAGATGGGCTCGATAAAGGACAGAAATGCTATGGATGAAACAGAAGCAGAAGATATTAAGAAGAGGTGGCAAGAACACACAGAAGAACTGTACAAAAAAGATCTTCACGACCCGGATAATCACGATGGTGTGATCACTCACCTAGAGCCAGACATCTTGGAATGTGAAGTCAAGTGGGCCTTAGGAAGCATCACTACGAACAAAGCTAGTGGAGGTGATGGAATTCCAGTTGAGCTATTTCAAATCCTGAAAGATGGTGCTGTGAAAGTGCTGCACTCAACATGCCAGCAAATTTGGAAAACTCAGCAGTGGCCTCGGGACTGGAAAAGGTCAGTTTTCATTCCAATCCCAAAGAAAGGCAATGCCAAAGAATGCTCAAACTACCGCACAATTGCACTCATCTCACATGCTAGTAAAGTAATGCTCAAAATTCTCCAAGCCAGGCTTCAGCAATACGTGAACTGTGAACTTCCAGATGTTCAAGCTGGTTTTAGAAAAGGAAGAGCAACCAGAGATCAAATTGCCAACATCCGCTGAATCATGGAAAAAGCAAGAGAGTTCCAGAAAGAAACATCTATTTCTGCTTTACTGACTATGCCAAAGCCTTTGACTGTGTGGATCACAATGAACTGTGGAAAATTCTGAAAGAAAAGGGAATACCAGAACACCTGACCTGCCTCTTGAGAAATCTGTATGCAGGTCAGGAAGCAACAGTTAGAAATGGACATGGAACAACAGACTGTTTCCAAATAGGAAAAGGAGTCCGTCAAGGCTGTATATTGTCACCCTGCTTATTTAACTTCTATGCAGAGTACATCATGAGAAACGCTGGGCTGGAAGAAGCACAAACTGGAATCAAGATTGCCGGGAGAAATATCAATAACCTCAGATATGCAGATGACACCACCCTTATGGCAGAAAGTGAAGAGGAACTCAAAAGCCTCTTGATGAAAGTGAAAGAGGAGAGTGAGAAAGTTGGCTTAAAGCTCAACATTCAGAAAACGAAGATCATGGCATCTGGTCCCATCACTTCATGGGAAATAGGTGGGGAAACAGTGTCAGACTTTATTTTGGGGGGCTCCAAAATCACTGCAGATGGTGACTGCAGCCATGAAATTAAAAGACGCTTACTCCTTGGAAGGAGGGTTATGACCAACTGAGACAGCATATTAAAAAGCAGAGACATTACTTTGCCAACAAAGGTCCATCTAATCAAGGCTATGGTTTTCCCTGTGGTCATGTATGGATGTGAGAGTTGGACTGTGAAGAAGGCTGAGCACCGAAGAATTGATGCTTTTGAACTGTGGTGTTGAAGAAGACTCTTGAGAGTCCCTTGGACTGCCAGAAGATCCAACCAGTCCATTCTGAAGGAGATCAGTCCTGAATATTCACTGGAAGGACTGATGTTGAAGCTGAAACTCCAATACTTTGGTCATCTCATGCAAAGAGTTGACTCATTGGAAAAGACCCTGATGCTGGGAGGGAGTGGGGACAGGAGGAGAAGGGGACGACAGAGGATGAGGTGGTTGGATGGCATCACTGATTCGATGCACATGAGTTTGAGTGAACTCCAGGAGCTGGTGATGGACAGGGAGGCCTGGCGTGCTGTGATTCATGGGGTTGCAAATAGTCGGACATGACTGAGCAACTGAACTGAGTGCTAGTTTATGGCATTTGCACTGTTATTATCTCTGAATAGAAAGCATCCCTTTCAGCTCCTTGAAGGAGTTGCTCTTCACATTCAAATCACAATTTTTTGTAATATATATTTAGAGGGTATTTTCCTTCAAAAATAGTTATGGTAATTTTGATCATCACGCTCAGCTTTAATTTTCACCATAGCACATATATCACTATTGTATTCTCTTTTTTATTGGTTGTTTATTGTTTGAATGATCAACCTACTTACTAACTATATAGCCACTGAACTACCCATCCACCCATCCATCTACCTAAATATTCACCTGTAAGTGTACTTCTTTAGTCATTCATCCATCCATCAATCCATCTGTTTATCCACCTCTTCTCTTTGACCTTCTGATGAGTACTTAAAAATGTATTTATTACCATTTCTGAGCTGTTTGGGGAGGGAGTAGAGATAAATACATATAATTAATTTAGGATGGGCATATAATTCATCATTCAAAACAGGATAGTTTGAGAGTAAAAGGAATTATAATTACACTGAGACAAGAGGTATAAACTGGTACTATCTCAGGCATATGGTTACCCAATTAACTATCAGAAGTCTTTTATTTAAATTATTGAAGCTTTATAACTTTTTAATATTTGGCATGCTTTCTATTTTATTTATTAAATAAGACTACTGGTTATCTTAATACATTTATTCTGATGAAGTATACATTAATACTATCAAATAACTCCATGTTGGGCTTTTTCTTAGAATTAAGTTACAGTTGTAGCAGAAATAATGTTGAGGCACATGATGTATTACATTTGGTCAGAAATGACATTATTAAGAAACATAATGTAACTCTCCAATTTAGTTTTTAACTATTTTTCAGAATGTTTAATATTTTGTTCTTACGAATTATATATATAATTTTTAGTTAATTTCTTTCTCAGTTTGTTATGTTTTGTTGAGCTGATGTAATTGGGACATGGATTTTTAAATTGCATTTCCTTACCTATTGTTAGTATATAGAAAAAGTCTTAATGTTTATTTTATAACTATTTAGAGCTCTCTTTCAGATTTTTTATTTCATTCCATGTTACTTATGTGGGAAATATATTAGTGCTTACTGTGGAAGATTGTATTTTTTAAAGAAGGCTACAATAACATTTGCATCCCATGTGCTCTTTGGCAATATAACAGGGCCACTCCACCAGGACTCTCCTTCCACTGCATCTGGGCTTAGTGACTCTCTTAGAGCCAATAGAAGGCTGCAGAGGGGCTACCGTGAGGCATCTGAGCCATTCAGTTTCTGCCTGTTGTTTTGAAACATTTCCCTCTGGATGCTCTCTGTTGGGATGCTCCTGAGCTCGCAGATGCCACGGTGTGAGGAGTCCAAGCCCCATGGGCAAGCACGTCTGCAGGCATTCTAGTTTATTCAGATGAGCATTTTAGTTACATTTGCCTAGGCACCAGCCATGTGAGTAGGGAAACTTCCATAGGATTCATCTTGGTCATCCCCAGCCATTCTTCCTAGCTGAGTTCCTAAGACATGGAGGAGCAGAGACAGGGCCTGCCCACAGTGCCTCGTCCACATTCCCCAGGCTCTGACGCCTAGAGCACTGTTTGTGGTTGTTATATAGTAGCAGGGAAGGGAAGAATCACGAGTCAGTGAATAGGAGGAGTAGTCACAGTAACTTTGCCATTTGTTAGTCTTGAGACTTTCATGTCAATTCAGCTTTCTTAGACTCCAGTTTCCTTACCTATAAAATGAGACCACTGCTATCTGCCTTCCAAAACTATAGAGAATTGGTGAGAATCAAATGAGGAAATTGTCAAAGTACTTTGTGAAAATTGATGTGGAAGTGTAAACAACTCTCCATAAATATGTAGGGATTCATAAACAGAAATATAAAGACTGACTTTTGGGGAAACATATATATATCTCTTTATATCGTCAACTAGGCTTAATGATTTTCCTGGGCAAAGCCAGCTAGAGCATGTGAGAAAGGAGATTCTGGCCCCATTGAACCCCATGCTAGATCTGCAAAACACGAACTCTCTGCTCTTGAATGAAAAATGACTGAAACTTCTTCTGGGAAAGGTATGATTTATGTGGTTCTATTTAAGATCGAAGAAATCCAAATATCTCAGCAGTGACCTGAGGTAAAACTGAAACTGCTAGAGAGTGTCTCATCTTGGTTGAGGTTTTTCTTTATAACTTAAGGTCAGGGTGTTAGAAACAATGGAAACTACTAGCTGGGGGAGTTGCTTACTCTGTGACTCCAAGGCCTCGGCCACAATGGCTTATATCTCCAGCATGAGGTGCCAGACTATCCATGATGAAGCCAAGCTCACCAATTTCCATGCAACTCAAGAAAATCAGAGTTTGATTTTTTTTTTTTTAAAGAGTGTTTGACCTTTAGAAGAGCAGCGAGAGGGATTTCACTCAATGTTTCCACTCTGTATTCTTGTGAATCTAAAAAAAGAAGGTGTTTATACAGAACATATTAAGATGTGAACTTCCTGATTTTTATGCTTGGGTTCTCCAATCCAGCTTCTGCTCACCCTCTTTTTGACTCTCTTAATTCTGCTTTATCTGAAATAATTGAGCATCCCTTTTAGTTGTCTGTTTAAAGAATTGTACACTGTGAATAGGCAAGGCTTAAGGGTAGTGTGATCTACTGGAAGGGATATTTACTTTTCAGTGAGATCCAAATCTTACTACACACATATTAACAGTACTGGCTTCAGCTATGCCTACACTTTTTTGAAGCTCAGAAATGGGGTAAAAAGGGATAATACTATTTACCTCCTGGTGCTATTATGAGGATTAAATGACCTCTTGTGTTTGGGGAAACAAAGTCATGTTGACATTTTTACCCCAACTTCCCTGGATCAGATCACCTACCAACATTACTGCTGAAGATCACAACAATTTCCTTCCTCTTTGTCAATTTCCTCCAGGTATTTCTGGAACTTCCCAGGTGTTTTTACACACGCTCATGCATGGGTCTCCAGCCTCATAGTTTAGAATGAAACAGCTCCTCCTCAGCCTCTAGCTCTTTATCCTGTAGACTTCAGGCTGGAGATTAGACATGAAATTCTTCTCTATAGTCCTATCTTTTTTATCATCCTGATTTACCTTCCTGTTCAAGTTTGTAACTTAACTACCTCTTATGTGAATGAAAGGGAATTCATGAAATAGACTTGGGAATCACCCCACCTTCTAGTTCCTAGGCATAGCAGATGCTGAGTTCTAATTTGGGCTTCCTGGGACACCTGGCACACAGTCTCACATCCATGATCCAGGAGGAGCTAGGTGACATATCCACGGTCACACAGTCAGGACTCAAACTCAGGTCTTATATGCTACAGTGGAGTTAGGCTCTGGAGCTAGAGGCCTCAAAACTGGGATCAGCACTTTTCTCCTGGGTGGCTTTGGAAAAGTGCAGCCTGCAACAATAGACTCAAAGGCCATTTTGTGACTTAGCCTCGTTGTGGCCTTCCATGATATTGACCTCTGAAGGTCACCCTGAGAAACCTATGACTCCTTCTTACCCAGTAGGAAAAAAAAAAGAAAAAGCACATCTTTATTTTTCACCTTGGCAAATACATGAGTGTATTTTTCCTAAGTAAATAACCATTCTTTGTGTTTAATTTCTATTGTGTATTCACAGTTTCCGTTTGTGGGCAGAGTCATGGCTTAAATTAAGCCGACCTTGTAGCATTTCATAGCCGGCTTCATTTTAATTCCCTCCCTTTCCTTTTGCATGTTGTTAAGGCACTGGAATATTTCTTGGGAGTGTTGGCAGAGAAGCTAAGTAGTGAAGTCACACGCCAACAGAGAGAATAATCTGGGGAGTTCTGATCCCCCATCAAAGAAGCAAACCAGCCGTTTTCCAGATTCAGGTACAAGTGACATGCAGTTTAATGCTCATGGGAATCAGCTTAGACTGCCTGTCCAGCTCACTGCCATGAACACTCCCTGAAACTCTGAGGTTGAAAATCAATATGGCATTGGTTTCTGGTCAAAAAACTTAGAACTGCACTGATATAGTCAAAAAAGATGCATGGTCAGTTAAAATAAGCCTTCAGAGTGATGTCTGCAGGTCTCTCTACGTCTCGGCCAAATATTTTCTACTTTTTTGGAGGGTCTGGACTCAGACCTCAGAAAAATACAAAAGCTCTAGGTTCTATCTTGGAGACTCTTGAGATAGGAAAGTCATATCTGTGTTATTTTGTAAAAGGACAAAGGGGCTTCCTATCACTGTAACTATTATGTTATAACCAGAACTTTTATCCTTAGGCGTATTCGGTAGAAAGTGTCTTCTGAAGAATTCCCTTTATGTCCTTCTTCATTGTCCTGATTCAGATTTCACTTCAGTGTCTTTTTAAACCTTTTGGCCTGGAATGTAAACCAAATTGAAACAGGTATCAAAACCCCTAATCACCAGACTGACTGACTAACCCTGAACCAAAGACAGATTAATCAGTCAATATTTATTTAAGATAAATCATAAATACAAGGGTTTGTTTGAATTTTTTCCTTTCCTTTTGAAGTCTAGTGATTAGGTGTGACATAAAACACACTTTTTTCCTTCTTTTGATCAAGAACATCAAAATACTCTCGGAAATGAACTGAACAAAATGTCTGGATTTTTAATTGTAAGGCCTACAATCAAAGGAAGAGATGAGCTGAGTGTTCGGGCCCTTAGGAAGATGTGCTTTATTACCTGAGAGGCTGGGAAGATTAACAAGCTTTTTGCAACCATGGGTTATTTCTTGCTGGTGTCCCCCCTTGACTTAAGGAAGTTAATTATCTGAGACTTGGATTGATTCCTATACTCTTGGTGCTGTGTTGGCTAGGAAGCCCTTGGAATGGCTGGGAAACTGTTAAATGATCAAGTCATTGTTCTGTGCCCTGCTATTAGTTCCCAGAGCTTATAAGGCAGATTAGGTTCAGCTCCAGCTTTCCGGGGGGGAAAAGAAGACAAAAAGCCCGATTTTCAAAAGGTATTGTAGGAAAGCTCTCCCTCTTATGCTTGCATTATTTAAAATAATTACCCTAACACCTGCATTTTGCTTTCTTCAAGGATCTCAAGTTTTT
Organism: Redunca redunca; assembly: GCA_006410935.1. Lineage (NCBI taxonomy): Eukaryota > Metazoa > Chordata > Mammalia > Artiodactyla > Bovidae > Redunca > Redunca redunca. Next base: position 721,380 of record SJYQ01000372.1, read on the forward strand.
CTGTACTAGACAAAAATAAACCACAACTTTGTACACTCAAATTTGCAGAGAAACAAGCCGGACATTTCTGTTAGTGTTCAAGTGAATGATGACCAAGCAGCTCACTTTAGAGCCCTCCAGCCTTCAACTAAATGTAACAGGAAGTTGCTCCTGACACTTTGGGGGACAACTGTCCTCTACCCTCCACCCCATTTTTGTATATCTAGAAGTCTCACTGTTGTCACTTACCTTGAATTTGGATCAATTTGTCCCAAAGATAAGTGTTTCCATTTTAAAAATAACAATAACTGACATTTATTGATTGCTTATTATGTACCTGTAGAAAGCTCTGATGTATTGACTTATTTAATCTTTAACACAACCAATGAAGGAGGTATTTTTATTCCCCTTTCACACAGGAAGAAAGTAGAGGCAATGTTGTACATTGCCTAACTATGAAGGCTCTTTGAGAGCCTGGCTTCTTTTGCTCACTGATGTATCCTCAGCATTTAAAAGAATGCCTGGCATATAGGTGTTCAGTAAATACTTGTAGAAAGAATGAATGCACAAACAACCCTGAGGTCACATAGCCAACTGGACCAGGTTCAGCTCTCTGACCAACACCTGTGCCCTTTGTAGCCTCAGCACACATTTTCAGGCAGTGTAGCTGCCCTGTGATCTCACTAACCTCAGAAGAGAAAAACAGGGCTAACTTCTTACTGTCACAGCCTCTGTGAAATCACCAGTGAAAACAGGATCAGATTTAAGTACTTAGGGCTGCTGTTGTTCGGGTTTAATACAGTCAGATGAACTAAAGAAGTAACATGGTGTGGTGGCATAACCTCTCATTGGTCCAATCCCCTCATCGGTCAAATAGAAATAAGTATACTTACTGCATACAGGTATTGTGAGGGTCAAATGGAAGCAGTGTAGATGAAACCACCTAGCTCCAATGTCTCACGCAGAATGAGCATTCAGTATTAGTTTACTTTGTCCTTCTCCCATTGAATCTGAGGCTGTGTCACATTTTTGGACAGGCAACAAAATCCTCTGTTTTTGTTTTTGTTTTGAGCAAACTATGGGTGGGGAGAGCCTGGACAAGGACATTCACCCTAGGGAATGAAAGAATGCGAATGTAGTTAATTTGTACTGACTGTTCTGCAGGTAGAAACGTTTTCTTGCGGATATTCAGATATTTTAGCACATGTGTAAAATGCTCTGAGATAATCCTGGCATTTGTGGACATGGGGAAAAAGCCAAACAGACGGAGGGGTTGTGGATGCTGGAGTAGAGCCTAATTAAATAGGTTATGAAATGCTGTAGGTAATGTCTAAGGCCCTGGCTGCTTGGAAGGTTAGGAGGGAAGTCTTTTCAAGATTGTTATTGAGAGAGGGAGGGACGATAGTTAAATATACAAAGGGTTCAAATTTTAAAAAAACCTGTATTTTAACAAAGATGCACATACAGATCTAAAAGTGTCTGAAGATATCCCTTATAGAAAAAAAAAGGAGTGGATTCCCAAATTTAATTGAAATGCCTTAGGACTCTTTTCTTGAATACAAAGAGGGATCCTGTGTGGGACTGAAGAGGAGGGGGAGCCCTGGGGGAAAGAAAAGCAAAGTGGGGAGCTTGACTGAAGAAAGAGGTCACCTGTGTTGCCAACCCTAGATCTCTGCTCATCTCAGCTGCGCCCTGCAGCAGGAGCTAGCTTTGGAAATGAGCTTTAATTTTGAAGGAGGAACGGAAAAGAAAGGATGACAAAGCACGCGAGCTAGAGGCCTCCTCTGGACAGGAGTCCTGGAAGCCCTGCTCTCTCTCGAGAGCCGCTGGCATATCCCCCACGTGCTGCTCTGAGCCTGCAGGGGTTTGCCATCTAAATTCAGAAGAAAATGTTTTATCCCAAACAGGTCACTCAGCCAGAACCAAACAGAGTCCCTAGATGGGAAAAGGAGCTCTCCCTGATTTTCCAGTTTCCTGATTTACAGTCACCCAGAGCTGAGGCAATGGCACCCCACTCCAGTCCTCTTGCCTGGAAAATCCCATGGATGGAGGAGCCTGGTGGGCTGCAGTCCATGGGGTCGCTGAGAGTCGGACACGACTGAGCGGCTTCACTTTCACTTTCACTTTCCACTTTCATGCACTGGAGAAGGAAATGGCGACCCACTCCAGTGTTCTTGCCTGGAGAATCCCAGGGACGGGGGAGCCTGGTGGGCTGCCGTCTATGGGGTCACACAGAGTCGGACACGACTGAAGCGGCTTAGCAGCAGCAGCAGCAGAGGCTTAGCACCATGGCTTGATCTCTGTAAACTGTCTTGGAGATTTCAACAACTGAAAGATGGACTTGAGTGGAATGTTTTCCCCTTGAGATGATGGTTAGTAAAGCCAGATTTAGGAATGGGAAAGATAAAGCAAGTGTAAAGACCCCTTTGTCTTTTCTCTTTCAGCCTCCTGCAGGGCTACTTCAAGGAGCAGTGTGAGGAGGGGTGTCATTCTGTTCATATTGCATTTCCATGGCTACTTCACCTGTCTTCCTTTTGTCTGCCATATTCTTCAACACCCCAATTCGCCCTTCCAGCTATTTAAATGTCCCGTCTTCTCTCTTCTTTTCTAGTACACTCACGCAAGAATTTCGTAGCTGACAGATTTAGAGATGCCCCTTTTCATATCTCCTAAATGCAAGAGAGTTTTACTTTAGAGTTAATTTAAAAGAATATTCCTCTGAAAACTTTACTTACTTGGAATGACTTTTGAGATAATTTGATACAGGGTAGGGTGTACCAGAATGAGGGCTGTGCCTTCCAGCATTGCAGTTCATGGTAGGTCCCAAGCAAAGTAAAATAAATTTGTCTTCAGTAACATGATAGACCCTGAGAAAACTAAAGTATAATTTAGAGGCAACCTAACGTGTTTTCTCAGAGAAGGCAATGGCATCCCACTGCAGGACTCTTGCCTGGAAGATCCCATGGATGGAGGAGCCTGGTGGGCTGCAGTCCATGGGGTCACGAAGAGTCGGACACGACTGAGCGACTTCACTTTCCCTTTTCACTTTCCTGCATTGGAGAAGGAAATGGCAACCCACTCCAGTGTTCTTGCCTGGAGAATCCCAGGGATGGGGGAGCCTGGTGGGCTGCTGTCTCTGGGGTCGCAGAGTCTGACACAACTGAAGCGACTTAGCAGCAGCAGCAGCAACATGTTTTCTGTGAGGATGATCAGACTAAATTATCAACACTGTACCTTGATAATGTGATAATCAAGCTTGATAATTCTAAAGATCTGATTATTCATGTCTGATTCCTAAATGCCTAAACTCAACTTTATATTATTAATGCATAGTTAAACCAAAGCATTTGGCCTTCTGTTATCTAGCGTTCTTCCCCTTCTGTAATATATTTGAGAAAGTGACAATGATTCAAGACCCATAATATACTGTATATTATATATGTCTAATACTAATTATTTTGTTGGTTGTATAGCTCTCTTGGGGGTTGCACCCTTATCTCTTTGTCAGTAACCCTCTTCATTTCTTTATCTATACTGGCTTGTTTGTTTAGTCCACAGATGGTGAATGCCTAAAAGCACATAATGCTACATGCTGGGCATTGGAAATGCAGTGGTGAATGGAGACCATGGCTAGGGCATTCTGGAGCTTAACATCCACTGGTTTGTTTAAGTGTTTTATTTAAAAAAAATAAGAAAAAGGTTTTTCCTTCACTTGTACATCAGTACTTTCAAACAGCAAATACAATATATCCTACTTAAAGGCTGAAATAATTTGACTCATAGGACCATACCTTGAACTCAACCATTCATCAAGCTACAAAGTACCTGTAGGGTGTGAGTCATTGAATATGACAAGATATACCACAAATAAAACCCAGTTGCAATGTTTGAGGAATGTATAACATAGAAAGTGAAGTGAAAGTGAAGTTGCTCAGTCGTGTCCAACTCTTTGTGACCCCATGGACTGTAGCCTACAGGCTTCTCCATCCATGGGATTTTCCAGGCAAGAAGACTGGAGTGGGGTGTCATTTCCTTCTCCGGGAGATCTTCCCAACCCAGGGATTGAACCTGGGTCTCCCGCATTATAGGCAGATGCTTTACCCTCTGAGCCACCAGGGAACACACATTTTCATTTTTTTCTACTTTTGAGTCAGCTTTAATTTTGAAATTTATTTTATAAAGGGATAATTTACATGAAGTAAAATTGATCTTAAGTTTTCAGCTTAATTTTGATAAATGCATATGATTACACAAGGCATACCTCTAATAAGATAAAGACTATTTCCATCATCCCAGAAAGTTTCTTTCCTCATCTAGTCAATTCCTTCCTTTCCCCAATCCTAGAATCCACTACTGTTCCAAATTCTCTCACCATAGATTAGGTTTGTCTGTTCTTAAACTTCCTATAAATGGGATTAAATAAAATGTAATTTTAGGTTTCTGGGTTTTCTCCCTCTTTATATTTCTGAGATTCTTCCATATTGCTGAGTATATCAATAACTGGTTCCATTTAAATTCTAAGTAACATTGCAGTGCATAGATGTACCAGAATTGTTTATCCATGTAGTTATAAGTGGACATTTGGCTTGTTTTTAGTTATTATCATCGTACTTCTTATACCAGTCTCTTCATGGATGTTTTTAAAATTTCTCTTGGATGAAGACATAAAATTGGAGAAGGAAATGGCAACCCGTTCTGGTATTCTTGCCTGGAAAACCCCATGGATACAGGAGCCTGGGGGGCTATAGTCCATGGGGTTGCAAAGAGTCAGACACAACTTAGTGATTAAACAACAACAAAGGTATATAGTGGGATTTCTGAGTCATGGAATAGATTTATGTTTAATTTTCTAAGAAACTATCAAATAACTCTTCAAAATAGATATGCTATTTTTACACTTCCATCAATGATATATAAGAATGCTAGCTGTTATATATCTTTACCTATTATTTGTAGGCTAGTCTTTAATTGTTTATCTTATGATTACATATTATGGACATAAGTCCTACATTAGAAATATTTATATGAATATTCTTTCCCAATCTGTAGCTTTTTCTCATTAGTGTTCTTCCAAATCTATTGTTCCATCCTATTTATTTCCATGTTCCATCCCCAATTAATAAAGACTTTTGAGATAGAAAAGCTAAGATACATTTTTTGGAAAAAAAAAATTATTGTATAACATCTCTTGTTTGAAGAAATAAACACAGAATGCCTTTGCTAATTAAATGGAAGAAAGACCAGAGAGTATAAAAAAATCAGAAGATAAAACTAAAAATATTTTCCCATCACACATGATGGAAAAACATTAAAAAAAATTAGAATGGAAAAAATACATACACATAATTGTAAACAGAGAACAAGGAGAGAATGATGAGAAAAATCTCAAGAGACAAATGCAAGAAAAGGGAATGATCAATGGAGCCAGGTGGAAGAAGAGATGGGAAGAGATAAATTAAGGAGACAAGAGATGGGATTCAGTTAGGAAAGATGCCTGGCACTTTACCTGACAGGGAGGTATGGAAGGAAGGGACGAAAATGCACATAGATGTTGAGAGAAGGAATTTGTAGGATGTCCAGGTGAATGGCTTTGGTCTAAGCAAAATATAGAATTAGTCATTCTAGAGACTGAGAAAGGCACAAGTTGGGCTGGGAGCTAAAAGATCAGGTGTGCCACTGGGAAGTCTGGAGGAGATGAAGGAAAGAACTGTCCATCAGAAATTACAGGCAGTGCTTTATAAGGTGACCCACTGGTTCACTGGCAAGGCCATCTACAGCAGCTTCTTTCAGAGAAGGAAGTTAAAAGGAATTGGTATAGAGTTGGGCATTTAAAAGTTAGACAAAGAAATAGGACAAAGTGGTGTGGAATGTCAGGTGTTGAAAAGTCCATCACTGAATAAGCAGACAAAAAGTCTGTCTTTATTATAAGAAGAGAGAAGTTCAAGGTCAGAGGAAGCCTAGTGGCATAGAAGAATATGAAGCTCCTGAGAGCAAATATGTTAAGTGATGTTAGAGTTAGTCTGATGGCTTCCAAATGTTGGCAATTATGACTAAAGCTGCTATAGACATCCATGTTCAGGTTATGTGTAGACAAACGTTTTCAATTCTCTTGGGTAAATACCAAGGGGTGTGATTGCTGAATTGTATGATAAGAGTAGGTTTAGTTTTTTAAGAAACCATCAAACCGCCTTCTAAAGTGGCTGCACATTTTTGCATTTCCATCAGAAATGTACGAGAGTTCCTGATGTTGTTTCATATCCTTACCAGCTTTTGGAGTTGTCAGTGTTCTGGGTTGTGGCTATTCCAATACGTATGTAGTTGTATTTTGTTGTGTTGATTTGCATTTCCTTGATGACATACGATGTGGAGAATTTTTTCATGTTTGTCATCTGTATACCTTTCTAGCTGAGGAATCTGTTAAGGTCTTTGGCTCATTTTTAAATCATATTTTTTACATTTTGTTGCTGAGCTTTAAGGGTTCTTTGTATATTTTGGAGGATAGTCATTTATTGGATGTTTTCTTTTACAAATATTTTATCTTAGTCTGTGGCTTAGTGCTAATTCTCTGATATTATCTTTTGCAAAGCAGAATGTTTTAATTTTAATGAAGTCCAGCTTATCAATGATTTCTTTCATGAACAGTGTCATTGGCATTGTATCTAAAAATGTATTACCATATCCAGAGTCATTTAATTTTCTCCCTATGTTATCTTCTAGGAGTTTCTTGGCTTTGTGTTTTACACTTAGGTCTGTGATCCACTTTGAATCAATTTTTGGGAAAGGTGTAAGGTCTGGGTCTGGATTCATTTCTTAGCATGTGAATATCCATTTGTTCCAGTGCCATTTGTTGAAGAGACTATTGCCTTTGTTCCTTTATCCAGGGTCATTTGATATTTAAGCAGGCTATTTCTGGGCTCTTCCTTTAATTCCGTTGATCTATTTGTCTAATCTTTTACCACATTGTCTTGACTGCTGTAGCTTTGTAGTAAGTCAGGTAAGCATCAGTCCTCCAATTTCAATATTGTGTTGGCTATTCTGATCTTTTGCCTTTCCATATAAACTTTAGAATCAGTTTGCTGATATACATGTATCAGGTGAATGGATAAGCAAACTGTTGGACATCCAGACAATGGCATATTATTCAGCACTAAAAGGAAATGATCTATCAAGCCATGAAAAGATGTGGAGAAGACTTAAAGGCTTATTACTAAGTGGAAGAAGCCAATCTGAAAAGGCTACATACTGTATGATTCCAACTATATGACATTTGGGAAAGAGCAAAAAATGCATTTTTTTGGCTATGGAGATAGTAAAAGATCATTGATTGCTGGTCAGGGGAGAGTGCAGGGAGAAATGAACAGGTAAAGCACAGATTTTTATGGCAGTAAAATAAAAACAACTCTATAGGATATTATAATGGTGGTGGATATAGATCCTCATACATATGTCTGAACCCATAGAATATGCAGCACTGAGAAGTACCTTAAAGTAAACTCTGGACTCTGAGTGATTATGATATTTCAATGTAAGTTAAACCTTAGTTAGAGAATATATATTTGGGGCTTCCCTGGTGGCTCAGCTGGTAAAGAATCTACCTGCAATGTGGGAGACCTGGGTTTGATCCCTGGGTTAGGAAGATCCCCTGGAGAAGGGAATGGCTACCCACTCCAGTATTCTGGCCTGGAGAATTCCATGGACTATTCATGGGGTCACAAAGAGTTGGACACGGCTGAGTGACTTTAACTCCCTCAAAGAATATATACGATTTTGTTGAATGACGTTGATAATGAGAGAGGCCATGTATGTGTTGGGGGCAGGGGTTATATGGGATCATGTCTGTACCTCCCTAACATTTTGTTGAAAACCAAAAGTTCTGTATAAAAATCAAAACTGAAAAAAAATTTTTTGACCCTGTGTGCCTTCTTGAATGTGATTGATTCCAGCAAAAGCTGGTCACCTAATTCCTTTCTGTTGAAAAAGTTCTCTCTCACTAGTAATTGCGTTTTACAACTGATGTTGCTAAGTTTGCGTATTAAATTTATTTCTGCTTTGCAGCACAGCTCTATATATCTTATAGAAAATGAGATACAAAATATATAGGGAGAAAAAGACAGGGGAAAGAAAAGCAAAACACATGGGAAAATTATGGGGGTCTCAGTTCAGTTCAGTTCAGTCGCTCAGTCGTGTCCGACTCTTTGCAACCCCATGAATCGCAGCATGCCAGGCCTCCCTGCCCATCACCAACTCCCGGAGTTCACTCAGACTCATGTCCATCGAGTCAGGGATGCCATCCAGCCATCTCATCCTGGGTCGTCCCCTTCTCCTCCTGCCCCCAATCCCTCCCAGCATCAAAGTCTTTTCCAATGAGTCAACTCTTCGCATGAGGTGGCCAAAGTACTGGAGTTTCAGCTTTAGCATCATTCCTTCCAAAGAAATCCCAGGGTTGATCTCCTTCAGAATGGACTGGTTGGATCTACTTGNCACACAGTCAAAGGCTTTGGCATAGTCGATAAAGCAGAAATAGATGTTTTTTTCTGGAACTTTCTTGCTTTTTCCATGATCCAGCAGATGTTGGCCATTTGATCTCTGTTTCTTCTGCCTTTTCTAAAACCAGCTTGAACATCAGGAAGTTCATGGTTCACATATTGCTGAAGCCTAGCTTGGAGAGT
>SJYQ01000372.1:730266-755712 GCA_006410935.1 Redunca redunca
CATAGTGATGCTTTCTAAGGCCCACTTGACTTCACATTCCAGGATGTCTGGCTCTAGGTGAGTGATCACACCATCATGATTATCTGGGTTGTGAAGATCTTTTTTGTACAGTTTTTCTGTGTATTCTTGCCAGCTCCTCTTAATCTCTTCTGCTTCTGTTAGGTCCATATCATTTCTGTCCTTTACCGAGCCCATCTTTGCATGAAATGTTCCCTTGGTATCTCTAATTTTCTCGAAGAGATCTCTAGTCTTTCCCATTCTGTTCTTTGCCTCTATTTCTTTGCATTGATCGCTGAAGAAGGCTTTCTTATCTCTTCTTGCTATTCTTTGGAATTCTGCATTCAGATGCTTATATCTTTCCTTTGCTCCTTTGCTTTTTGCCTCTCTTCTTTTCACAGCTATTTGTAAGGCCTCCCCAGACAGCCATTTTGCTTTTTTGCATTTCTTTTCCATGGGGATGGTCTTGATCCCTGTCTCCTGTACAATGTCACGAACCTAATATACCTCATAAGGAGCCCCTAGCAGAATGTTGAGAAGGCTCATTTATAAACATTTGCTTTCTTTTACATTCCTCATGTCTTACTGTCTTAACTAAACTTTGCTAATAGTAAGTGAGCACATTTCATCATCTGCTTGCAGATTTTCCCTCAGTCTTGCAATAAATACACTCAGTTATGCTGCCCCAAACACAGTCTCCTGTAAAGACACATTTAATAAGAAGAAAAGTGAAAGGAGGAACTTGAACTACTCAAGCTTTAGCTTGGTTTGCAGTAGAGTCCTCAACCCAATTTTCCTTTAATAAGAGTTGACTGCCAATTAATTAAAAAATTAATAATATCTCTGAATCAATGTTTGACATAATGACTAAAACATGATATATTCCTTGGCTAAATGTTTCCAGTCTCAGCCAATGGTTATTGTCATATAAACCCAGATTTTCCATCATATTTTCTCTTTGGCCTAGGACAAATGGCTTGTCAGTTGTATCTTATTTTAGAATCCTTCTGAAATCTAGTCTTATTATCTATGTTATCTATTATTGTCTTTTTGAAGTCTATTATTATCTGTCCAGCTTTAATTTTTCTTCCTTTAAATTGTTTCAGACCAGTGGACACACCTCCAAATCTCCAGAGAAGGACATGTTTTTGTGACCTAATCCAGAACTCAGTAAACTGTCCTGTCTTAATTTAAAAATAGTGAGGGGAAATGCAAGTTAGAAAAGTCAGTGCCCTCAAGTATATAAGCATCTCATTGAGGAGGCAAGACCCATGCATGTGGCAAGAAAGCTGCACACTAAGTGCAGCTTTACATGTTTGGCTCAGGGTGTTGAATATGTGCTGTAGAAATTTAGAAACAGGAAAAATCACTGTGGGCTGGAGAACTCAGGAAAGATTTTGTGATGGGTTGGAGGTTGAAGGATATTTAGTATGCTGAGAGGAAGACAGAAGTGGGTAGTGCTATCCAGGTGGAAGGCATTGTACAGGTAGGACACAGAGATAGAAGGGTGAATCACAGTTTGGGAAATGATGATTAGAATAAAAGAGAGAGCAGGGTTTCAGCTAGGAAAAGGAGATTAGGTTGGAATTCCAGGGTGAAATCAATAGTGATGGATCTTGACTGTTACAGTACAGGAAATTGGGAGTTTGTTGTGTGGGCATGAGAAATTTGAACCCAGTTTCTATATGGCTCTCAACAGACAAAAGATTGCTGTTAGCTTTTGTCGTCCATGCACTAAAGTTCTAATTCATCAGATGCTGATTATTAAATTATGTCCAGGTCTTCCTGGAACTAGATGCTTCTCTGAATCCACCTCCCACTCTTTTAAGAGTAAATCAACACAATCCAGGGCCTTGAAAAGACACTATAGTCTTTCTTGGTTTTGCTGCTGGAGATGTTCAGGGAAGAACATGTGATTTAACTGTCAGCAATTTAGCAGGCTGAACCAGTTATTGGCTATGAGGCATAAACTATAGACTCCTAATGCTTAGTATTTAGCTTTCTTTTTCCTTTTTTTCCACTTCTGTAAAAAATTAAGGTTGATGAACTCTTTGTTGGAAATGAACAGGTCAGTTTTCTATTAGGCTGTAAAATGCCTCCCAGAGAGGTGATACTAGTAACAATGCAGATGTCCTCACTGAGAACTTGTGTCTCAGAAAAATGAAATTGTCTGAAATTGTCTGAAGACCATTGTTCATGGGAAGGGGCAGTGAGTGGAGGGCAAGAAATGACTGCATAAACTCTTGGACCTGCTGTCCTTCTGAGTTGAGTCACTGGGTATCATGGAGTTAAGCGAACTCTTGGTCTCACCTAGAGAAAACTTCTCTGTAATTTTGACTGGCCCTCTGCTGATCAGGTCACTGTATCCTGTATTCATGTCTTCACAAAGCCTTAAACTTTCATTCCCATTGGAGGCTGATATCTGTTCAGGACCTTTGTTGTTGATGACCACCAAAGAAAAGAAAATGGATCTGATGTTAGCTGGGCCAGGATGGACAGAACTGTGAAGGAGAAGTTTCTTAGTCTCAAAATAGGGCATTCTCCTGGCCCAGGCATTTTCCCTTGCTGCTGCATCTCCTGGCTTCTCCTAGTTTTGGGTCTTTGAAAAATGTTAAGCCAGCTCTGCTTTTTTAGTAAGGTTATGATCCATCTATATAATCTTGTTGATTTTGGGGGATTTAAAATACTGTTTTATACTGCAAAAGCAGTATATATGAATATGTTGGTCTTTTGGTACAGGGAAAATTGTATGATACAATTTGCTACCTTTTTTGTATATAGAATTTACCTCCTTAGAATTTTAAAGCTAACTGAGATATACAGGTCATGCAATCCCATTGTGCAAATGAAGAAATTAAGATTCAGGGAGAGTCAGCACGGCAACTAATAAACTGTCCTGCTTGCCCTGGGCTACAGGTTTTCTGAGCTACATTACTTTCAGTGCTAAAACAAGGAATGTCCAAGGCAAATGGGGATAAGCTGGTCATCTAAACAATCAATTAACTAACTCAGTTTCATAGGAGTTACCCATACATGGTAGACTAAAACCTGTGCTTTCTGACTTCCAACATAATGCAATAAAAATGTTTCCTCATTCATGAGAAACATATTAAGGTTCTGTAATGATCAGTTTGGTTTTATGTTCTAGAATGTTTGCAAAAGTTTTCTCCCCCTTATCCCTGGGGACTCAGCATTAATACAGAAATTTTAACCTAATTTAAATTTAATAAAGAGTGGGCTATTTCTGTCTTTATGGCATGGAGAGAAAAATCAATGAACTGTATTTAGGATAGCCAAAGAAAGCATTTGTTCTGCAAATTCATTTAGGACCAGAGGACAGGATCTAAAATATATGAGGCTTAGATAAAAGACATAAGGCAATGGATAGGAGCTCTGTAATAATAAAATTTGGGACAGTTAACCTAAGCACTGTTAGTTATAATTCCTCCAGCTCAAATTCTTGTGGATGTAGCTATAGAGCAGTGAAGTCAACTGATCCACTTAACTTTCAGTTCATCTCATTAAATTATAGGCAAAACGCCCACAACTCTTTGTGGCTCATAATAAGCATGAAATGCTTGAAAACCCAGGTTGAAAAAACGTGCTGACCCTGTGTGAAGATAGACCTTCTTTTATCCACTTCTTAAGTATTGCTAATCCATTGGATTTATCTTAATCACTATTTTCTTCTCATACTATGTGCTGTTGGGAGGCAAGCTCATTCTCACCCATGACTTCAGCTACTGTTTATAACAAGATGAGCGAATGTACTGCAAACCTGCATGAATAGCTCTTGCCTCTGCCATGGCATCCAATGATGACTTGTCCTTGTACTCATTACTGTTCAACATTGACTTGGCCTCATAGTCTTTCCAAACACTTATCTTCAATCTAACTATGGGCTGATCAGATTTGGCACCAAATCTGTTCTTGATTGCACAAGTAATCTATCAGTCCTGGATCCAGATTAAACCCAAATTCATATACCCAAGCCAGATCTCTTCCAACCTGTATATCTGAATGTTGACAGCTTATCTCTACCTGAATAACTTAAGGGTACTTTAACTTCAACATGTCCAAACATGAAATAGTTATTTTTACCCCCAAATTTGCTTTTCCTCTGTTTTCCTTACACCTACCATTCAGTTAGTCACCAGAGTCTGTGCTTTATTCACTGTTGAGCCTTTCTTCACTGAAAGCTAAAATAAAGGTAAATATTTGGGGAGCATGTACTTGCATATTCACTCAGAAAAGGCACCACTGAAAAATTCTTTCTAAAAGAATTCTGAATGTCACTGTGAATATGTATCTCTTAATACATGTGGGGGGAAAAAATACACTTAACAGTAAGAGAATACACATTCTTTTCAAGCTCTATGGAATACTTATAAAAATCAGCCATATTTTAGTTGACATACACATATATACATATCGAAAAAAAGCCCAGTAAATTTCAAACTGGAGAAGTTATTTCAGCTATGATTTTATAACTCTAATACATAATTATTAACAGAAGAGCAAAAATAACCCATGCACTTGAAATTACTAAGGTTCTCTCCATAATAAAATGAGAGTAAAATTGAAAGTAAAAACCAAAAGTATAAGCAAGTTAGAGTTGAATCACAGGAGAGAACATCACTTAGAGAATTTGGTCAAAACAATAGGCAGGAGAAAATTCAGAGTATTAAAAACATTTATAAGAGAATATTAAAATTGAAAATAAATGATCCAAAACCCTAGAATTCTAGGTTCAGAATGTTGTTCTAATTCTGTTTCCTTATTGATAAGGAACTCTTTGTCTCTGGGATGTGTTTTAGGACAGTCTCTTTAGTGTTTGAGTTCTGAAATTACACCAGAGTGAGTTTAGTGGATTTTTTTTTTTTAATTTGGAGTTTTTCATTTGAAGATCTGATAAGGACATTTTACTGTATTATTGATTTTATTCTTCCTCATTTTCTTTCTTTTGCATTTCAGTTCAGTTGCTCAGTAGTGTCTGACTCTTTGCAATCAAGTTATATTTGATGTCTTTTCTCTTGGTTTTCCTCAAACATATAGACATTCTGTTGTCCTTAGCTGTGTCTTACCAGAAATGAAAATTGCTGTTTGTATAACACTGAAACAGGTTCTCATTACAGGAGCCCAGCTCCAGTAGTTATCAGGGTTGGGGAGTGGGGGAAGTGTGGGTGGAACCAGAGTACCAGGAGTCCAGTCCCTCCAGGGACCGCTGCCTAGCTGTAGCACTGCTTCTCCAGCCTCAGGCTCTCTGGAATTTTCTATGCCTCAAATCCCATTTTAGAGATCCACCCTCATGTCTTGACTCTGCAGGTCAGTCAAGAGTCTGTAGCTGTAAGTAACCACTTCCTTCAGGACGACAGGGATGTGGATGCATCCTGATGTAAACACTGTCATTCTTAATTAATCACCTCACCCAGTGTCTCTATCCTACTCTTTCCCCTAGTTCCCACTGTTTCTGCTCTTTGGATTATTTTGGGGCACATTTGGGAAAACAAACTGACCTTCTATTTCTTTTGTAAGAGACTGTGACTTCCTTAGCTCTTCTAGACTTGCAGTCTGGTCTGAACAGCTATATATTCTCCAGAAACCCAGTTGGTGGCATCTCTTTCAAATTTACTGCTCTGAGATTAATTTTTAAAGTATGTATATATACTTTTTCCTGTTATTTTAATGGGATTTTTTAGAGTAAATCTTGTATTCAGTTAGCCAACTTGAACTGGAAAGTCAACTCTTTGTTAGGGCCTTCTGTATGTAACCAGGACCTTTCCAAACAAATGTCTTAAGGTTGGGTCAGAAGTATTCTCAGCTATGCCCCACAGACTTGTCCCTGCTCATGGTCAGTCAGAATTCCTTGCTGAGACATGTTCAGATGTTGTCCTCCTCAGAGTGAGAATTTAAAGACCACCTTTTCTCACTTTTTAGGGAATATAATCACAAAGGCTCAAACTTTGAACTTGTGTCTTGAAATCTACTTGGCATTTACCTCAGGAAGTTTCAAGAACTTTATACAAGAAGGACTCCTGGTTGTTTATCTTTTCACTCAGACTTTTCAAGGAGGTTATACAGATTAGGTCCCTTTGAATTCAGTTATGTTTGTCAAGCACTTTAACTTTACCTAGAATTGCACGTTGATGTTTCATTTGAAACTCTTGACAAATTTTCTCAGTGGATATGTAGTATTATCCATATTTAGCACATGAGGAAGTTGATTTAAACAAGAACCCAGTCCTCAAACATTGAAATTCCTTCTCTTGAGTATACATCATGTGGGTTTCTTAAATGATTGAGGTAAGATCAGTATCCTTAGACCAAAGGTGATTTTTAAGTCTAGGTATGTATCCTTGAAACTAGATAGGAATGAAACTAGACCATAATGGTTGGATTCAATATTTATTTGGAAAAAATGTGACTGATAGTGACAGATTAGGTTCTTATTTTCTAAAGTCATAAGGCTGATTATTCCTTTAAAAATCTCCATTGAGACAGTTTCATGTGCAATTATAGAAATTATTGCTTTAAGATGCTTGATCACTTTCATTAACACCATATTTCTGCTCAGATTACCTTTTAATCAATTATATCAGTTATCTACTATTGTTTTAGAAGATTTATTGACGAGTCAAAATCATTGACTTAAAACAACCACCATTTATGATTGCTCCCAAGTCTACTATCCAGCGGGGTAGTTCTGCTGATCTGTCCAGGCTCAGCTGATCTCACCTAGGCTCAGTCTATACTCAGTCTGGGGGTTGACTAGAAGCTGACTACTCGTGCGTCTGATAGTTGGCTGGCTGGATGTTGGCTGGAGCGATGTCTTTTATCATCCAACAAGCCAATGCAGGCTTGTTTATGTGACATCAGAGCTTCAAGAAAAGAAGTGAAAACTCACCAGGTCGCTTGAGCTCTGTAATTAGAATTGGCATAACATCACTTTGACTGTACTTTCGTTAGTCATAATAAGTCATAAAGAGAAAAATGAACTCTAGTACACTGTTGGTAGGAATGTAAATTGGTACAGCCACTATGGAAAACAGTTTGGAGTTTCCTCAAAAGCTAAAAATAGAACTATCCAGCTATTCCACCCCTGGGTATACATCCAAAGAAAATGAAAACAGAAATTCAAAAATACAAATGCAAAAAAAGAATGCATCCCAATATTCATAGCAGCATTATTTATGATAGCCAAGATATGGAAGCAACGTAAACGTCCATCAACAGATGAATGGATAAAGAAGCTACGGTACATATATACAATGGAACACTACTCACCCATGAAAAAAGAATGAGATTTTGCCATTTGCAACAAAATGGATAGACTTAGAGGATCTAAGTAAGATAAGTCAGAAGAGAAAGTCAAATAGTATGTGTTACCACTTAATGAAATCTAAAAAATAGAACAAATGGGTAAATATAAGAAAACTGAAACAGACTCACAGATACAGAATAAACTAGTGGTTACCAGTGGGGAGAGGGAAGGAGAGAAGGGGGAAAAAAAAGTAGGAGATTAAGGGTATAAACTATTATGTATAAGATAAACTACAATGATAGATTGTACCACACAGGGAATATAGCCAATATTTTATAGTAACTTTAAATGGAGTATAATCTATAAAAAATCTGAATTGCAATATTATACATCTGAAACTAACCTAGTACTGTAAATAAACTATATGTAAAAAGATGGGTAGAGAACAAGATGGTGGAGGAGTAGGTGGACATGGATTACATCTCTCTCCACGGATACAACAGGAATACAACTTGAGACACAGAAATGCAAGCAGAACACCAGCTGGGAGCAGACAGGAGTACTTGACCAGCAGGAAAAAATATATAGAACCACACAAAACTCAGTAGGATGAAGGAACTAGGGGACAAAACAGGAGTGTTAGTAGGACTAGACCTGCCTTCGGGGGGTGGGGGAACCGAAGCAGGAGTCCGATCCCCACACTGGGGCAATTGTCTGAGTCAGAGGAGAAACATTTAAGGTTGAGAGTGAAACAGCTGATCTGTGAGGCCCTAAATGGAATTGGAATCAGACAGTCTTTGCTGCAGCCATACATACCCCAAACAGGGACACAGATTCCCCTGGAAGGTGCAGCAGCTGGGAGCTGGAGTTTAGGGATTGTGGAGCAATACCAGGGTGAGGGCTGCTGTTGACTGTGGAAAGATGTGTCGAGGCGATATGAGGGAGAAGATTATGGTGGGAAATGCCTGTGGAGGAAAGTCGGGCAGCCATGGAAGCAAGGTGATACTGCTGAGTCATGTGTAGGGGTAGAGCCATCACCATAAATTCTCTCCCCCAAATGCCAGCGTTGGCAGCTAAACAATAGAGAGGCTGGCCCATCAAATGCCTGATGCGCCGAACTACAGAGTAGGACCCCAGGCAAGGGAGCCCTCCAAGTGCCTGAATGGTCAGAGCTACAGAAAAAGACTGGCCAAAGAGGCCTTCTGATCACCAGCTACTAGAAGCTTGAGAAAAGACTCTGATAGGGCCGTAACTCCTGCTGTGGAAGCAGTCCGTGTCCCTGCACACTTGGCACCGCCAGGGTCCCCACAAGCCAAGCAGCTGTGCCACCTTCACGCTCAACTCTCACTAGGGCAGAGTTTCCATAGGCAAAAAAGTCTTTTGTCTATGTGTGCAGGGTCCCTTGGTAGTGTCCAACTCTTTGTGACACTGTAGACTATGGCCTGCCGGGTTTCTCTGTCAGGGAGGGGAATTCTCCAGGCAAGAATACTGGAGCATATGGGCCAATACTGGTTGCCATACCCTTCTGGAGCCCTGTATTTCCTGCTGTCCTAGCCACCAACTCCCCTGAGTACCTGGTGCTACCAGAACCCTTGCGACTGAAGCAGCTGTACCACCTCTGCACCTGGCCTTCAGAGGGACAAACACACACCCTCCAGGGCCGCCTCAGGAACAAACCCCAGTGGATGACCCACATGCAGTGGTGGAAATAAAACCACAATTGAAACCCAGGGGCAGTGTGACTAAGGAAGAAGAACCAAAACTGTACAACCCACCAGCTGTACAAGCTGCAGACTAAATCCACATGGTCAACCAGGCAGACTCTGTGTCTGTGGAATATATAAAAGGCTACTGAGAGCTCCCGCAAAAGAAAATGCACTAGTTCTGATAGCTGTGGACATTGGAGGCAAGAACACAGAGAAGTAGGACCAGAGTAGAATCTGAGCTGCCCCCACAGCAGCTCCAGAGATCAGCACAGTGTTGAAGGGCATCCTAGGGAGGTGAGGTGGACTGTGACTCCCAGCGAGGGAAAGACTCTGACAGCAGTGACTCAAGAAAAGCATTTATTATTCTTATGTTTGACTTCTGTAGATTCTTCTGGATTTTTTTTCTTTTTGTTTCCTTTCCCCCTGCCCCCCACCCTGCATTGTAGTTGTTGATTTTATTGGCACTATGAAGTATAATTAAGCTTTTGAGCTTTTCTTTTCTTTTCTTTTTTTCTCAGTCACATTTTTTATTGTTATAAACCTTTGACTCTATATTGGACTTTTGCAGTTCTGGGGAATTTTCCTTTTTTCCCCCTCTTTTTTTAATTTTATTTTTTTAAACCTATTATTTTTTCTACATTTATTCCTTTGTTTGCTTTTCCTATTATTCTTTTCCCTTTGCAGTTAATCCTTAATGTATATAAATCTTCTTTATCTACCTCTATTTATATGCATATCTATTTGTTCTTTCCTTTCCCTTAACATATTTGTTAGTTTTATTTTCATTGCTTTATTCCCCACTTGGTACCTTGCTTTAGTTTTGTTTTCTAGTTTGTGCTTTAGTTTTGACATAATTTTTGGTTTCCTTTGTTCACCGGGTCAATCTATTGCACTTTATTTTTGTTTAGATTTTGCTTATGGGTGTATATGTGTATGTTCAGTCACACTTTTTATTGTTGTTATAAACCTCTCCTTCTACATTGGGCTTTTGCAGTTCTGTGGAGTTTTCCTTTTTTTTTTTTTTTGTTTCTTTTTACTTTTTCTTCTATTTTTTTCTCATTTTTATAATTTTTACGTTTAATTTTTTTAGACCTATTATATTTTTCTACATTGATTCCTTTGTTTGCCTTTCCTACTGTTCTTTTCCCTTTGCAGTTAATCTTTAGTGTATATAAATCTTCTTCATATACCTCTATTTAACTTTGTATATCTATTTTTTACCTCTCAGCAAATTTGTTAGTTTTGTTTTCATTGCTTTATTCCCCATTTGGCACCTTGATTTAGTTTTGTTTCCCAGTCTGTGCTTCAGTTAGTTTTGTTCTTAACTGGTAAATATACTTTTTGACTTCCTTTGTTCGCTGGGTCAATCTATTGTACTTTATTATTTTTGTTGCACTGTTTTGATTCTGCTCATGGGTGTATATGTATATGTGTATATTCCATTATTTTAATTATTATTTGCCTGATTTTGTAACTGACTTTTGTCTGGGGTTCATCTTTGGTTTCTCATTTTTGGATATTAGTTTTAATCTCAATGCCATAACAAACCACTTATAAAATTTTCATTCCTGATGCTGGGAGGGATTGGGGGCAGGAGGAGAAGGGGATGACTGAGGATAAGATGGCTGGATGGCATCACAGACTCGATGGATGTGAGTCTGAGTGAACTCTGGGAGATGGTGATGGACAGGGAGAGCTGGCGTGCTGCAATTCATGGGGTCGCAAAGAGTCGGACACAACTTAGCGACTGAACTGACCAGAGATAAAACCCTGAGACTTTGGAGTGGGAGCACTGATTCCAAGACCCTAGACTACCAGAGAACTAACCTTGTGGCAGTAGTGGCTAAGTCTTGTCAGTTGTGTCCAACCCTGTGCAACCCTATGGACTGTAGCCTGCCAGGTTCCTCTGTGCATGGGATTCTCTAGGCAAGAATACTGGCGTGGGTTGCCATTTCCTACTCTAGGAACTAACCTTAGGGAGTATCAAACAGAACTTACACAAAGGAAACCACTTGAATACAAGACCCAACCATCAGTAGCACCCTGTGCAGGACACCTCGTCTAAACAACAAACAAAGCAAAAATACAAACCTAGTCATCAACAGACAGGATTACCACCTCAAACAAACAAAACAAACAAAAACTCAGCACAAATCTCAACCTATATGAAGCTTACACAGACCCACTGGACCAACCGTAGGAGGGCAGAAAACAAAAGGAAGAAAGAATTCAGCCTTGAAGCCTGGGAAAAGGAGACCTCAAACCCAATATGTTTAAAAAAAAAAAAATGAACAGGCAGGGAAATACTACACAAATGAAGGAACAAACTAGAAACACAGAAGCCCAAATAAATGAAGAGGAAATAGGAAAATTACCTGAAAAAGAGTTAATAATAATGATAGTAAAGATGATCAAAAACCTTGAAAACAGAATGGAGAAAATACAAGAATCAATTGACAAAGACCTAGAGAATTAAAGAATAAACATACAGAGAAAAATAACACAATTACTGAAATTAAAAATACTCTATAAGGAATCAATAGCAGAATATCTGAAGCAGAACAACAAATCAGTGGGCTGGTAGATAAAATGGTAGAAGTAACTTCTGAAGAGCAGAATAAGGTAAAAAGAATGAAAAGAACTGAGGATAGTCTCAGAGACCTCTGGGACAAGATCAAACATACCAACATTTGAATTATAGGGTCCCAGAAGAAGAAGAGAAAAAGAAAGGGTATAAGAAAATTTTTGAGAGATTATAGTTGAAAATTTCCCCAACGTGGGAAAGTCCAAGAGGCACAAAGAGTCCTATACAGGATAAACCCTAGGAGAAACACACACACCAAGACTCATATTAATCAAACTAACAGAGACTAAATAGAAAGAAAGAATATTAAAAGCAGCAAGGGAGAAGCAACAAGTAACATACAAGGGAAAGCCCATATGCTTAACAGCTGATCTTTCAGTTGAAACTCTGCAGGCCAGAAGGGAATGGCAGGATATATTTAAAGTACTGAAAGGGAAAAATCTACAACCAAGATTACTGTTCTCAATAAGGATCTCATTCAAAATTGGAGAAATAAAAAGCTTTTCAGACAAGCAAAAGTTAAGAAAATTCAGTACCACCAAGCCAGCTTTACAACAAATGTTAAAGGGACTTATATAGTCAAGAAATACAAGAGAAGAAAAGAGATCTACAAAATCAACCCCAAACAATTAAGATAATGGCAATAGGAACATATATATCAATAATTACTTTAAATGTAAATGGACTAAATGCTCCAACCAAAAGACACAGACTGGCTGAATGGATACGAAAACAAGGCCTAGATATATGCTGTCTACCAGAAACCCACTTCAGACCTAAAGACACAGATAGACTGAAAGTGAGAGGATGGAAAAATATATTCCATGCAAATGGGAAGCAAAAGAAAGCTGGAGTAGCAATCCTCATATCAGACAAAATCGATCTTAAAGAATATTACAAGACATAAGGAAGGACACTCCATATTAATCAAGAGATCAATCCAAGAAGAAGACATAACAATTGGTGTTGGAGAAGACTCTCGAGAGTCCCTTGGACTGCAAGGAGATCCAACCAGTCCATTCTGAAGGTGATCAATCCTGGGATTTCTTTGGAAGGAATGATGCTGAAGGTGAAACTCCAGTACTTTGGCCACCTCATGCAAAGAGTTGACTCATTGGAAAAGACTCTGATGCTGGGAGGGATTGGGGGCAGGAGGAGAAGGGGACGACCCAGGATGAGATGGCTGGACGGCATCACGGACACGATGGATATGAGTCTGAGTGAACTCCAGGAGATGGTGATGGACAGGGAGGCCTGACGTGCTACAATTCATGGGGTCGCAGAGAGTCGGACACGACTGAGCGACTGAACTGAACTTAACTGAAGCACCCAGCATAGGAGCACTTCAATACATAAGACAAACACTATCAGACATAAAAGGAGAAATTGATAGTAACACAATAATAGAAGGAGACTTTGACACCCCACTCAGCAATAGGTAGATCATCAAAACAGAAAATTAATAAGGATACATAAGTCTTAAATGATACATTAGATGAGATGGATCTCACTGATAAACTATATCTTCAAGACATTCCATCCAAATGCAGAAGAATACACCTTCTTCTCAAGTGCACAAGGAACATTTTCCAGGATAGACTACATTTTGGATCACAAATCAAACATCAGTAAATTAAAATTGAAAGCATCTTTTCTGACCACAATGCTATGAGACTAGATATCATTTACAAGAAAAGAAAAAACTATAAGAAACATAAACATATGGAGATTAAACAGCGCATTTCTAAGTAACCAACAGGTTACTGAAGAACTCAAAAGGGAAACCAAAAAATTTCTAGAAACAAATTACAATGAAAACATGACAACTCAAAACCTATGGGATCCAGCAAAAGCACTTCTAAGAGGGACGTTTATAGCAATACAATCCTACCTCCAGAGACAAGAAAAACATCGAATAGACAACCTAACTTTACACCTAAAACAATTGGAAAAAGAAAAAAACCCATCAAAATTAGTAGAAGGAAAAAAATCATAAAAATCTGAGCAGAAATAAAAAGAAATGGAAGAAACAATAGTAAAGATTAATAAAACTGAAAGCTGGCTCTTTGAGAAGATAAAATTAACCTTTAGCTAGACTCATCAAGAACAAGAGAGAGAAGAAGCAAATCAACCAAATTAGAAATGAAAAAGGAGAGGTTACGACAATGCAGAAATACAAAGGATTATAAGAGATTATTATGAACAACTATATAGCAATAAATGGATAACCCGGAAGAAATGGACAGGTTCTTAGAAAAGTTCAATCTTCCAAAACTGAACCAGGATGAAATAGAAATTATGAACAACCCAATTACAAGCACTGAAATTGAAGCTGTGATAAAAAATCTCCCCAAAAGCAAAAGCCCAGGACCAGATAGCTTCACAGGAGAATTCTGTCAAACATTTAGAGAAGAGTTAATGCCTATCCTTCTAAAATGCTTTCAAAAAATTGCAGAGGAAGCAACACTTCTAAACTCATTCTACAAGGCCTCCATCACCCTGATGGTGCCAAAACCAGACAAAGACAACAAAAAAAAGAAAACCACAGGCCAATATCACTGATGAACATAGATGCAAAAATCCTCAACAAAATTTTAACAGAGTTCAGCAACACATCAAAAAGCTCATACACCATGATCATTTGAGTTTATTCCAGGGATGCAAGGATTCATCAATATATGCAAATCAATCAGTGTGATACATCATATAACAAATTGAAAGATAAAAACCATATGATAATCACAATAGATGAAGAAAAAGCCTTTGACAAAATTCAGCACCCATTTATGATTAAAACTCTTCAAGAAACGGACACAGAAGGAACCTACCTCAACATAGTAAAGGCCATATATGATAAGCCTACAGCAAACATTATTCTCAATGGTGAAAAACTGAAAGCATTCCCCCTAAGATCAGGAACAAGACAAGGGTGTCCATGTTCACCACTATTATTCAACATGGTTCTGGAAGTCCTAGCTATGGCAATCAGAGAAGAAAAAAGAAATAAAAGGGAATCCTGATCAGAAAAGAAAAAGTAAAGCTCTCACTGTTTGCAGATGACATAGAAAGCCCTAAAGATAGTATCAGAAAATTACTAGAGCTAATCAGTGAATTTAGTAAAGTTTCAGGATACAAAATCAATACACAGAACTCACTTGCATTTCTACATACTAACAATGAAAAATCAGAGAAATTAAGGAATCAGTCCCATTCACCATTGCAACAAAAAGAATTAAATATCTAGGAATAAACTTATCTATGGAGACAAAAAAACTGAACACAGAAAATTATAAGATACTAATGAAAGAAATCAAAAACAATATAAACAGATGGAGAGAGATTCCATGTTCCTGGGTAGGAAGAATCAATATTGTGAGAATAACTATACTACCAATTGCAATCTACAGATTCAATGTTATTCCTATCAAATTACCAATGGCATTTTTTCACAGAACGAGAACAAAAAATTTCACAATTCATATGGAAATACAAAAGACCCTGAATAGCCAAAGCAGTCTTGAGAAAGAATGGAGCTGGAGGAATCAACCTTCCTGAGTTCAGATTATGCTACAAAGCTACAGTCATCAAGACAATATAGTACTGGAACAAAAACAGAAATACCAATGGAACAAGATAGAAAGCCCAGAAATAAACCCATGCACCTATGGGTACCTTACTTTTGACAAAGGAGGCAAGAACATACAATGGGGCAAAGACAGCCTCTTCAATAAATGGTGCTGGGAAAATAGGACAGCTACATGTAAAAGAATGAAATTAGAAAACTTCCTAACACCATACACAAAGATAAACTCAAAATGGATTAAAGACCTAAATGTAAGACCAGAAACTAGAAAACTCTTGGAGGAAAACATAGACAGAACACTCGATGACATAAATCAAAGATCCTCTATGACCCACCTCCTAGAGTAATGGAAATAAAAACAAAAGTAAACAAATGGAACCTGATTAAACTTAAAAGTTTTTGCACAGCAAAGGAAACTATAAGAAAGATGAAAAGACAACCCTCCAAATGGGAGAAAATAATAGCAAATGAAACAACTGACAAAGGATTAATTTCCGAAATATACAAGCAGCACCTAAAACTCAATGCTAGAAAAAAAAAAACAACTCAATCAAAAAGTTTGAAGAAGACCTAAACAGACATTTCTCCAAAGAAGACATACAAATGGTTACAAACCCATGAAAAAAAATGCTCAACATTGCTCATTATTAGAGAAATGCAAATCAAAACCACAAGATATCACTTCACATAGGTCAGAATGGCCATCATCAAAAAGTCTACAAACAGTAAATACTGGAGAGGGTGCGGAGAAAAGGGAATGCTCTTGCTCTATTGGTGGGAATGTTAATCGATACAACTACTATGGAAGACAGCATGGTGATTCCTTTAAAAAAAACTAGGAATAAAACCACCATATGACCCAGCAATCCCACTCCTAGGCCTATATCCTGAGGAAAGCAAAATTGAAAAAGACACATGTATCCCATTGTTCATTGCAGCACTATTTACAACAGCTAGAACATGGAAGCAGCCTAGATGTCCATTGACAGATGAATGGATAAAGAAGTTGTGGTACATACACACAATGGAATGATACTCAGCCATGAAAAGGAATGCATTTGAGTCAGTTCTGATGAGGTGGGTGAACGTAGAATCTATTATACAGAGTGAAGTGAGTCAGAAAGAGATAAATACTGTTTTTTAAAGCACATATACAGAATCTAGAAGAATGGTACTGAAGAATTTATTTTTAGGGCAGCAATGGAGACACAGACATAGAGAATAGACATATGGCCAAGGGGAGAGGGGAGGAGAGGGGGAGATGTATGGAAAGAGTAAGATGGAAACATACACTACCGTATGTAAAATAGATAGCCTACAAGAATGTGCTGTATGGCTCAGGAAATTCAAACCAGGGCTCTGTATCAACCTAGAGGATTGAGATGGGGAAGGAGATGGGAGGGAGGTTCAAAAGGGAGGTGATATATGTATACCTATGGCTGATTCATATTGAGGTTTGACAGAAAATAAAATTGTTAAGCAATTATCCTTAAAAAAGAAAATGAAAAAAAAAGATGGGAATTCATCTTAAATAAGTCATGAAGCCAGTTCAGATACAAAAGATGTGGGGCCAGAAGGTCCCATTGCAAGGGACATGGATATAGAAAGGAGAATAATTGACCTAAGTTTTGCCAGCAGTCTACCACATCTGTTTGTAAATATGCCTCAGCTGCTGTGGGTGGTAGCTGCTATGAGCTGTCCTTTCTGGAGAACTACCCTCAGGTGAAGGAGGCTGCCTTGTCCTGTAGATTATGCCCCATCTTGTGTGTGTGTCTGGGGAGGGGGTGGGAAGGAGAGCAGCCCACAGCAAATTACTGATGAACATGGAAATAAGAAAGACCAGCCTCCTTGCCTAAGTGGGTGACAACTCTGTGTTTGGTTTTAAGTTCCAGAGCCTCCCTGTAGCTTGATGCAAGACTGGACTTCATCTGAGACCACATCCTTGCTTAGCTTATCATCCTCCGCTCTCTTAACTTTCCTCGCCCCCTTTACAGGTTTTTCCTGAAGAGTACTTCCTCAGTGATTCACAGGCATCGTTCCCTTCCTCAGACCCTTTGTCCAGGGATCCCTACCATGATGGATGTTTATGATGACAGGATATTAACAGACAGCAGACACTTGTCCTTAGTGTTGACATATTTATAAATGTTGCTGCATATTTTTAGCTTGGTTGCAGTCTCTGAAATTTCAAATGCTGTTTTATACTTTCATAAAAATAAGGAGCTTGTGTTTACTAAGTGCTTACCATGGGCTAAGCTCTTTGCTCAGTAACTTAGGTGCTTATATGATCTCATCTAATCTTCACTATAACCATTTGAAATAGTACTTGTTATCAGTTTTCATACTTTTAGTGTTTTCTAACAATTTCATATCTGGGATTTTGTTCTATTATTCTTTACTCAAGCATAAATTTAGCCTTTGACATGAGGTATGAGGAAATGCCTGATGAGTGTGGCACAGACTAGGCAACTTGACCTTCCTGTAACCAGGAAAATCAGGCCTGTCTGGCTTCATCATTGAACACTGCTGATAGGGAAACCTAATGGACATGTGAACATTCCTGTTCAAAGATGAAATCTTTTCAGTGTAGCCAGGAGGTCACTGTGAATTTTAGTGTTGGATGTTGAAAAGTGTTTTGTTAAATAATACATCTGGGGGTCCAGACATGTCCATCTTAGTTATTAAAAAGTTCTACCAGGTTTTCATTTAGTAACATTAATTCATTCATGCAACATTTATTAAGTTTTCATCACCCCATGGTAAGTACCTCTCCCCTCTTTCCTTCTCTCTCTCTCCACATACATATATAGTAAGTATTGTTGATGTCATAGGAAGATGAGAAATGAGTCAGTAGCAACTGTTCAAGTCAGTGAATCTCTAATTTCAGCAGCTGCAGCAGGAAATAGGAAATCTTATAAAGGGAGGGTCAAGGAACAGGCATCAATTCTTTGTTGGTTGCGTGGCAATGCTTTGTCTTTTTCAGTTCTGAGGGAAATGGCCTCTGATTCCAAGGGAAACTCCAGAAAGGAAGACCAGATAAGACTGTTTAGCATGGTGCTAAGCCAGAATCCAAGACTTAGAGAGGTAAAGGGAATGATCCCCAAGGTTACATGGCTAGGATGTAGCGCAATCCTGACTCGAACGTAGGTGCCATGCTGCCTGCTGAACTAGCAGGAAACAGATGAGAGGGCAGTGTGGTGATGTGCAGGGCTTGCTTCCCAGAGAGGAGCTCAGGCCAGACAGCGTTCTACAGCCAAAGTTAGGGAAACTCCAACCAGTCACATTACACGAAACGGTCATGATTCTACTCACTTGAGCTAACCCCCGGAAGTCTTACTTTTAGAGACTTTAGCTGGATTATAAAATTGAATATATTTAGTGGCTCAGATTCTCCAGGCCAGAATACTGGAGTGGGTAGCCTTTTCCTTCTCCAGGGGATCTTCCCAACCCAGGGATCAAACCCAGGTCTCCTGCATTGCAGGCAGATTCTTTACCAGCTGAGCCAGGGATGGGAATACCAGACCACCTGACCTGCCTCCTGAGAAACCTGTATGCAGGTCAAGAAGCAACAGCTAGAACTGGACATGGAACAACAGACTGGTTCCAGATAGGGAAAGGAGAACACCAAGGCTGTATATTGTCCCCCCGTTTATTTAACTTATATGCAGAGTACATCATGAGAAATGCTGGGCTGGATGAAGCATAAACTGGAATTAAGATTGCGGGAGAAATATCAATAACCTCAGATACGCAGATTACACCATTATGGCAGAAAGCAAAGAACTAAAGAAGCTCGTGATGAATGTGAAAGAGGAGAGTGAAAAAGCTGGCTTAAAACACATTCAAAAAACTAAGATCATGGCATCCAGTCCCATCACTTCATGGCAAATAGATGGGGAAACAATGGAAAGAGTGAGAGACTATTTTGGGGGGGCTCCATGATCACTGCAAATGGTGAGTGCAGCCATGAAATTAAAAGACGCTTGCAAACCAATACAGTAATGTAAAGTAAACTAAAGTTAAAATAAAAATTAAAAAAATAAAAAAAATAAAAGACGCTTGCTTCTTGAAAGAAAAACTATGACCAACCTAGACAGCATATTTATTAAACAGCAGAGACATTACCTTGCTGACAAAAGTCTATCTAGTCAAAGTTATGGTTTTTCCAGTAGTCATGTATGGATGTGAGAGTTGGACTATAAAGAAAGCTGAGCACTGAAGAATTGATGCTTTTTAACAGTGGTGTTTGGAGAAGACTCTTGAGAGCCCCTTGGACTGCAAGGAGATCCAACCAGTCCATCCTAAAGGAAATCACTTCTGAATATTCATTGGAAGGACTGATGTTGAAGCTGAAACTCCCATACTTTGGCCACCTGATGCAAAGAACTGACTCCTTAGAAAAGACCCTGAGGCTAGGAAAGATTGAAGGTGGGAGGAGAAGGGGACAACAGAGGATGAGATGGTTGGATGACATCACCGATTCAATGGACATGTGTTTGAGCAAACTCTGGGAGTTGGTGATGGACAGGGAAGCCTGGAGTGCTGCAGTCCATGGTGTCACAAAGAGTCAGACACAACTGAACAACTGAACTGAGTGGCTCAGAAGTATAACAGACATTTGGAGAAACGGGGAACTTGAGAGAGAGCAACAGAGTAATGAATGTGTTTTTTAGTTCAGCCAGTTTGAAACCTCAGCTAAAACAGACAAGGAACTGCCAAGAGGCTTAATCTTGAGAGCTTTTGTAAAGAAAATTTCTCTGGAAAGTGAGTAATTAAGACGTAATTCTTTCCCTGAAAGAAAGGGAGCCCATTTTACCAGCAGATCTGGTTCCTTATTCTGTAAGAGGTTGAAATTTGCAAGTGGGCACTGTATGAATTCTGTTGCCCAGAGGGGACAGTCACTGGCATCAAGCCCACAGTGACCCGTGTGCTGGCACAGCCCGTAGGAAGGATCCATGGGAATGATTCAAGTTCCTAAAGACAATTTGTTTCTTGCTCAGTTGGTAAAGAATCCCTCTTCAATGCAGGAGACCCTGGTTTGATTCCTGAGTCAGGAAGATCCACTGGAGAAGGGATTGCCACCCACTCCAGTATTCTTGGGCTTCCCTTGTGGCTCAGCTGGCAAAGAATCCACCTGCAATGTGGGAGACCTGGGTTCGATCCCTGGGTTGGGAAGATCCCCTGGAGAAGGGAGAGACTACCCATTCCAGTATTCTGGTCTGGAGAATTCCATGGACTGTATAGTCCATGGGGTCACAGAGTTGGACATGATTAAGTGACTTTCACTTCAAGAGAAACGCAATCCTTCAGGGCCCAAGGAATGCCCAGCCTTGTCTCAATTTTTAGTGGATTTTTATGTGTGTCTGTCTTGAAGACAAAGCCAACAACTGATTTTCACATCAGCCCAAGGTGATCTTCCCTACTCTAAGCAAGTAGCCGGGGAATGTAGGTCGCTTCTATCAAGTAATATGTAGGAGGTATATTATAGAGGAAAGGAGTGACAGCAGAAGGCAAAACGGTTGGATGAGGACATAAAAGCAGTAGGGGCCTAATGAGCAATCCTTGGCAGGGGGCCCAGAGCAGCTTCAGGACAGGGACAGAGCCCAGGAGGAGCCCTTCCTGCTTTAGGTTAAAAAAATAGACCCAACTCTCCTCTAAGAGGTGGTCTATTCATTCTGTGCAGCATTAGGTCATTCCTTTGAATATTTTCGGTAGTAATAAAAACAGTCATTTTCTTAACACCACTCCTTGAATCACCTTCTGCATCCCTGGATCATATTAATTTTTATCTTGTGTGTGGGCAGTCTCCCAGAAAGTTTTAATCTTGGTGAAAGCTCAAACAGCCCACAGCCTTTTGAAAATTTCTCTTATATACCCCATTTACTTCTATTCTCTCAGCCCATACTTATCTCTGATGGAAAATAAAAGGTAATTGGGCTTCCTTG
This sequence comes from Redunca redunca, assembly GCA_006410935.1. Lineage (NCBI taxonomy): Eukaryota > Metazoa > Chordata > Mammalia > Artiodactyla > Bovidae > Redunca > Redunca redunca. Next base: position 751,343 of record SJYQ01000372.1, read on the forward strand.
GTGGCTCAGCAGTAAAGAATCTGCCTGCCAAATTAGGAGATGTGGGTTTGATCCCTGGGTCTGGAAGATTCTTTGGAGGAGGAAATGGCAACCCACTCCAGTATTCTTGCCTGGGAAATCTCATGGACAGAGGAGCCTGGCAGGCTACAGTCCATGGGGTCGCAAAAGAGTCAGACATGACTTAGCGACTCAACAACAACAAAGGATAATCACCATATAGGCCAGGAAACAGTAGTTTTCTTAATAACCATAATCAGTCTGGAATTAGCAAAACCTTTCTGACATAGAATCCAAAAGTAACTTCATGTTTTCCCTGCCCTTGCAGAACTTAGCGTTTTCCTTGCAGCAATAATACTGTGCAAGTTTCCAAAGCTCTCCACACTATCAGTCCAACTGTCTTTCCTTGAGGAAGCTGATAAATTTGGCCTTCTCTTTTCAATCTGCCGGCCCAGGAAACCTTGGACTTGGGAAGGTTTGCCCAAGATGTCCAGGTTTGTTACTATGCACCATTTTTCTGTGTAAAATTTTCCAGACGCTTATACAACCTGTAATAAGACCACGGTCCTTTGAACTCTGAGCAGGTGTATGATTTTACAGCTCAATATTTTAAGATAGAATTTGTTTTAATCTTCTAGTTAAGCCTCTTTGTAGAAACAGAGCTGCCAAGAGAACAAATGCAATTCACTTGCAGTTGTTTGTCTAGTTAACAGTAAGTACGCAAATCAGTTTCCTGTTCACACAAAAGATTTTCTTGTGTTTGAAATCTTTGACCAAGGGGACATTGGCTTGGATGTTTATAAGGAATTCACAAGGTTAATTATCTATAGTGCTCTGTGCACCAGGATGTGAAGTGACTTAACAAGCAGCCACTAAGTATCAAACAAGTATACTGCCAGCGCTGAGGTTTTGAAAAGGATCTTTGTGTGTGCAACAAGAAGACCTCACAGGGGTCTGTGTGGAATCAGGGCTTCAGTGAAGTGAACGTTATCAGGAAGTAGTTGGACAGCACAGAGGAAAGGAGAAAGGAAGCTTTCTTGTCAAGATAAAATTAAGACAAGGGTTTGCAAATGGTCCAGTTCCCTCAGGTTTTGTGTTCAAGGTTTTCCTGTGCTTTTTTCTTTTTTTTTTTTCCTTCCCCTGCCATGTATGTCTTCCTTTTTCTTTAATATGAAAACATTCACTTTAAGAAGTATTTCCAAAGAGCCTCTTGAGTCTTAAGGTCCATGGCAGGTTTGTGTTATCTTTGGAAACAAATTGTCTGCCGTGTTCATGGTGGAAACCCATCAGCCAAGGCCCGGCATGCTTCGGGCAGGTGGTGCCTTGGGAGCGTGGCTGATGCACCCTTCATACAATGCAGAGATTCCTTACCGTGGATGTAACCCCTCACCCCAATGTGTTCATTGATGTGTTTGTCCTTTTTTGCCAGGCTGTTTAAAATCTCTTCTCTTTACTTGGTTGCCCAAAGATATTTCCCAACAGCCCCAATAAGTTAGTCATAAGTTGTACATTGTTTAAGCATAAGGGAAAGGGAAGATGTTATGAAACCTGAATGACAAAGGTGGCATATTCTCCGTTCTAGTTTCAAAACTGTTGGTTTAAATGAAAGATGGAGAAATTCACAGGCGTCCTTGTAGAACCAGTTTCTCTTGTGGTGAAGGCTGAGAGAACGTGGCTATGAGGAAACCCCTTGTTAAATGTGCAGTTTGGAAGATAGAAACCTATGACCAGAATTTGGACCAGGGGTCAGCAATTCTCAGGGAAGTGACCCCTCCCTCCCATGCCATTCTGATGTGACAGATGGCAGATGTGATAGATGAAAGCTGGTGGCACGATGTATCTAGGTAGGAGGGGCAGAGACATCTTCTCAGTTTTGTGTGCATCTGAAGTTGTGAGCAAAGGCATTCAGAAGTCCCCCAAGAGCAGACCACTGATGTAAGCTGAGGGGAGCCTCTAGGCTCTGTTGCTCCTGTGGCAGGAATGAGGGGTTCCATCATGACCAAGGGATGGAGGCCACGTGTTAGGAGACGGACACCAGGATGCTATGGGGAAGCCAGGTCAAGGTGTGCCGCTCCTCCCCACACCTTGAGAATAAGATAGAATGAGTCATGCCTGGAGCAGGAAGGTCGCATGGGCCTGACACAGCAACAGACACCTGCTGCCCGCTGCTGCAGGGGACCATCTGCTCACCTCCGTCTCTTCTCAGAACTTGTTGGCATCAACCCTAGGATAAGGGTAAAGAAGAAACGATCCTGAACAGCCGAGTTCTTTCCCTATTAAATTTTTTATTTGAAATCATTATGGATTCACATGCTGCTGTGAGAAATAACAAAGATCTTATGCATCCTTTACCCAGTCTCCCAAGTGGCAACACCTTGCAAAACGGCAGTCTAATATCATGGCCAGGATATTGACATGGATTCAGTCAAGGTACCGAACATTTCCATCACCACAAAGATCTTCAACAGTGTCCTGTTATAACCACATGCACTTTCTTCCCTGACCCTTAACATCTGGCAACCACTAATCTGTTCTATTTCTCTAATTTTGCTTTTCTGAGAGAGTATTTCTCCTTTATCTTTGAAGAATTATGTCGCTGATACAAAATTCTATGTTGATGGCTTTTTTCTTTCAACACTTGAAATGTTTAAATTTGTACTTGCATAGCTTCTGACAAGAAGTCCAATATATTCTTATCCTTGTTCCTACATAGGTAAGGTGTTTTTCCTCCCATCTGGTTTCACTAAAGATTTTCTCTGCACCTGATTTTTTGAAATTTGAATATGCACATGCATAAATGTGTATATGTTTTGTATTTAACCTGCTTCGCATATTCTGAGCTTCATGGATCTGGTGATTTGGTGTCTATCATCAAGACAGGTCTTTATGAGAGAGTAAGTTGAGCAAGTTTTCTCCTATCACTATTTCTCTGAGAGTTTAAAATTATGAAAGAGTTTTGAATTTTGTCAAATACTTTTTCTGCATCCATTGATGTGTTATGTTTCTTCTTTAGCTAGTTAATATGGGAGATTCCATTGATTTAGTTCAGAGTATTGAACTATAGTCTTGCATCTCTGGAATAAACCTCTCTAATCCATGATGTAAAATCATTTCTCATTTTTGGTGAATACTGTATTGCTAAAGTCTTGTTAAAATATTTTGAGTTTATATTTATGAGGGATATTAGTCTTAGTTTTCTTTTTCTGGTTTTGACATCAGGGTAATACTAACTTTATAAAATGAGTTGGAAAGTATTCTTTCCTTGTGATAATTGTTTTATGTGTCAGCTTGGCTAGGCTGTGTTACCCAAATAATTGGTTAAACATTATTCTAGATATTTCTGTGAAAGTATTTTTTGAAATGATATTAACATTTATATAAGCAGAGTTAGTAAAGCAGATTACCTTCTATATTATGGGTGAGTCCCATCTAAGCAGTTGAGGACCTTAATAGAAAAATGTTGACTTCCCTTGGGAAATTTATCAACACACTGCCTTGGAACTTAAACTATAACGTTGATTCTTTCCTGGAGATTTTGAGCTTGCCAGTCCTGATACTCACAAGAACCAATTCCTTAAAATAAATCTCTCTCTTGCATGCTCTTGCTCTCTCTGTCTCCATGAATGCATACACATGCATGCGCGTGCATGCACACACACACACACACACACACACACACACACATCTGTCTATCATGCTGTCTATAAACACACACACCCCTTACTGGTTTTGTTTCTCCAGAGAACCCTGTCTGATACACTTGTTTCTAAATTCTGGAAGAGATTACATAAAACTGGTGTTGATACTTATTTTAAATATTTAGAATTCACTGGTGAAATCACTGGGCCTGGAGATTTTTTGTTTTAAAATTATTCAAGTTCCTCAACATTTGTAGCATTACTCAAATGATTTCACATAGACTGAGTGGTAGTGGTTTGAAAGTTTTTAAGGAATTGGTTCATTTCTTGTACACTTCAGATTTTGGTGTGCAGATTCTCTTATTTTCCTTTGATGTCCACGTGGAAAGCAACTGTTTTGTTCCTGATATAGCATGTCTCCTTTCTTTTATCTTTGTCAGACTTGTAGAAATTATCAATTATGTCAATATGCTAAAAAAAACATGTCTTTGTTTTTATTGATATTTTTCCTACATTTTCTTTTTTTCAGTTTCAATTATTTCTGCTGTTCATTATTTTATTCCTTCTGCTTGCTTTGGGTTTATTTGGCTCATTTTTTTCTAGGTTCTTCATAAGATCTTTAATTTTTGGTTTTGACTTTTCTTCTTTTTAAATGTTTATTTTTGATGTTATAAATTTCTGCCTCATTACTACTTTAGCAATGTCTGACAAATTTTGATATGTTTATTTTCATTT
>SJYQ01000372.1:756359-783345 GCA_006410935.1 Redunca redunca
GAGGTGGCCAAAGTACTAGAGTTTCAGCTTTAGCATCATTCCTTCCAAAGAACACCCAGGACTGATCTCCTTTAGGATGGACTGGTTGGATCTCCTTGCAGTCCAAGGGACTCTCAAGAGTCTTCTCCAGCACCACAGTTCAAAAGCATCAATTCTTCGGTGCTCAGCTTCCTTCACAGTCCAATTCTCACATCCATACATGACTACTGGAAAAACCATAGCCTTGACTAGAAGGACTTTTGTTGGCAAAGTAATGTCTCTGCTTTTGAATATGCTATCTAGGTTGGTCATAACTTTCCTTCCAAAGAGTAAGTGTCTTTTAATTTCATGGCTGCAGTCACCATCTGCAGTGATTTTGGAGCCCCCTAAAAATAGTCTGACACTGTTTCCACTGTTTCCCCATCTATTTCCCATGAAGTGATGGGACCAGATGCCATGATCTTCGTTTTCTGAATGTTGAGCTTTAAGCCAACTTTTTCACTCTCCTCTTTCCCTTTCATCAAGAGGCTTTTTAGTTCCTCTTCACTTTCGGCCGTAAGGGTGGTATCATCTGCATATCTGAGGTTATTGATACTTCTCCCGGCAATCTTGATTCCAGCTTGTTGTTCTCCCAGCCCAGCGTTTCTCATGATGTACTCTGCATAGAAGTTAAATAAGCAGGGTGACAGTATACAGCCTCGACGTACTCCTTTTCCTATTTGTGATTTACCAAGTTACCTCACTTAAGGGCAGATTCTAATCAACTTCATTTTGGGGAAAATTTCACAAACTCATTTTAAACAAACTTCACTGTCACTAACGCTGACTGGCAATACACAAAACATTTAACTCTCTCTTTTCCCTAATCTAGGAAAGTGATGAAAAGTTCAGATTAGAAGTTCCTTGTTTTAGTATTTAACTGTTACAGTTAATTGTACCTACCCAAGACATCTGAAACAACCATAATTTAATAAAAAATATGATACCAACTACAGCAATACCAAAAATAAATGATAAATTCTTTCTCTATTTTCCACTTAGTAACTTTTAGCATTTTTCATTTTCTCTAAGGATTTATTCCTTCTATTCATTAAATCAATAGAACATTTCTGTGTTGATAATTTAGAACTCTTAGGGGTTCACCACAGTTTTCTTGGGGAAAGATATGACATATATTCTGACTCATTCAGGTTTAACCCTAGTATTAAGAGAACAGATTTTCTTGGGATTCATCACCCAGGAGAGATTTTCCATGTCTTTGGTTCATATTGTAAGTATTTTCTCATTTTAATTGCTGAAGAAAAGAAATTTCAATTTAGACAGTGACTCTCTTTAAATCTAATTCTGTTTTCTCAGTATGCATTGAGTTCTTCAGTTCTTACTGAAAAAACAGCAGAAGGGAATATATTTCCTCAGATTACACTTTTCAATTTCAGCATTTAAGTAGGTCTTAGGAATTCTTCAGTATGGTCTGAGGGCTTGAAAAAACTCTCACCATTACAGATAACCTTTCCACAGCTTGAATTCCTAATTCACAAACAGTTTCATGTCTTGGGAGTTAAATATTCTATTTCAAAATTGTGGAGTAAACACCAAGATGTAAAAACATTTTTCTTTCTTCGGTATCTCAGTTCGTTAAAGTTTGTAGCAAGATGCAATTTCAAGAACATTTCAAGATGCAATTTCAAAAACAACAATTTGGGTCCAAATTTCTATGGTAAAATAGTAGGAGTGAGTAACTCCCAGAGGATATTTAGATTAATTTAAATTCCTGGCATCTTAAATGGAGCCACAACCTTTCTCCATCCCTAGATCTTCCTCCAGTCTGAAGCAGACTGTATATGACCTGGCTCTCTGAAAGTTGTCCACCCCTACAAAGTAGCATTCATCTACTCAAGAAAATCCATGAAGGGTTAAAAAAAAATCCCTCTAACCAATTTCAAATTTATTTATGAAAAGAAATTGTGATGTTGAAAACCGCCCCCACTACCAGTTATTTCTTGAACTTACTATTTAACAAACTTAAAAGGTATAGTGAACATATCTAAGGCAATGATAAACTCTATTATTCCATTTATACATTTGGGCCAAATCTAGACATCTGATATGATTGATAGAGCATAAAATAAGTGCAAACTCATAGTAAGTGCTCAGTAAATATTTGTTGAGTGAACAAGGGAGCATATATCTGGCTATTAATCTATTTTAAAAAATGGTAACTTGACCAAAAATGGCATTGTGGTGAGATTTCTCCTTTGATTTATAGTGCTGACACCCTGTGTAGTCCTTGGAATGGTAGAGGGTGCTATGGCAGAGAAAGATACTTTGATTTTGTGTAAGAAATTCCATATAAGTTATCAGCAGCTGGATTGGTAGAGTTATGATTTTCATTCATCTTTGGAGAAGCCTTCCCTTATTTTAGAAGAATCACAAAAATGGTCATTTAATTATAAGAATGTGAAGCAAATGCCTATTTCTTGATAATGAAGTTACCATATATATGAATGTAGAAGTACAGGTTGATACTTGGCCTTCTGTACAGAAGTATATATCGAGACCATTTTCTCCTAAGTATAGATATCTATAGGACTCTTGGAATGCCACAAAGGGTGTTATTTAAGCTTATATATTCCCGGTTTTAGGGATATGTAGTTGCAGTCCATGAAGTGAGACCGCACCCTGTGGGTGGGGTAGAATTTTCTTCAGAAGAAGAATATTGTCATCATTAATCATCCTGGGGTTCAAAATGAACAGCTTTGGATGAGGGAAGGTTAAGGCCTGCTCCTTTCTCTGGGGGAAGAAAATGGGATGTTTATAGTGAAATGCCAAGGGTATTGTGTCTGCCACATGGAAGTCTACCAAGAGCAAACAAGAACTTGTGATCTTAAGGTTAGCCCTATATGTGATTTTTTGCAGTGTGTCTTGATTATTTCCAAGCGCTTAATGAAGTTTTGTTGAATACCGCTGTGTGCTTTGGCTATGCTGCGGGAGATTAAGGGAGATGCTTCTGACTGTGACTGAGCACATCAGGGTATCAGAGCGGAGGTGTGCATGGCGGGGGCAGGTAGGAGGTCACAGTGTGGCTGGATGTGACAGCCCCTCTCCGAAGCTGCCGTAGTTCCAGGTGAGAACCACACATCCGCATGCGGAGTCACCAGCGAGGGGGTATTTTCATGTTTCCTGGAGAGCAGAACTCAGTGGAAGGTTGGCCCCAGCAAGATGTTCTGGGCGGAGGGTTGGAGTCTTTGTCATTCTCATTTTTAATGGATTTAACAGTTCAGCTCCAGTGAATCTCAGGCTACAAACCCAAGTCTGCACAAACTCCTTTCTTTATTTTCTATAAATTATCTGAATATTGACTCTGAACCCCTATCCCACCAAGGAGGCATGAAGCTTGGCCTCAGTCATTCTGAGTCTTACCTTAGCCTGACTTCAGGCCAGGATTCTTGGTCTGGAGACACTTTCTGTCATTTGATGATGCCGGGACCCTGTCTTCCCAGTCAGCTTGGTCCCCTCAAGTCTGCAGCTTGTTCACACTGAAGACACACGTGTATGTGAAACTCTTGGCAGGGCCTGAAGTCCTGGTACCCACTTCGTGGTCCTTGTGGCTGATCCTGCCCACCACATCTCTGGAGAAGGGAGCAGGAATGGGTTCCTGCTGCTGATTGGATACACATGCCTCAGGGGAGGAGGGAATCCCTTCCTGTCTCCTCGCCTTCCCCTCAAAGGCATCTTCTCAACCTTCTTTATGCAAAGGACTTCAACTTTGGAAGTGAGAAAGCCTAGAAAGAAAGTTTCTCGTGGTCTGCTTCTCTGCTCTTACACAGAACTTCTGGTTCTCGACAAAGGAGCACACAGCAAGCTATATTTTTAATGTGGGGAAAGAATGAAATAAATACGGGGAGCAAATGCATTAGTACACTGAAAAATCATTCTGTTAGAAGATAATAAAAGGCATGTGCATTTATTTTTTAGCCATAGCCTGTTGAGATTGGGGGACCCCCCGAGTAACACAGTTTCCTTAGGATGCTGAGTTGTGAACAAATCTGTGTAAAAATGTCTGTACTCTGATCACTAGGAGAAGTCTAATTGGAGTAAGAACATCACAGTCAAACCTAATTCTGAAACTTACTAGTTGTATGACTTCAAGCAATTCATTTAATGTGCTCTAAACAAGGAGTCAGCAAATTTTTTTTCTGCGAAGGCCCAGATACCTAGGCTTGTTCACTGTTGGTCTCTGTCACAGCTACTCAACTCCAGCACCATAGGCAAGACACCAGCCCAGGGACACCTTTATGGCTAAGCATGGATGCGTTCCAATAAAATTTACCTTATAGACAGTGAAAATTGAATTTCAAATAATTTTTGTGTTATGAATATGATCTTTTTGTTCAGCCATTTAAAAATGTAAAAATTTTTTTGTTCAACCATCCTAAGTTCACCAGTCATGCAGAAGTAGGTAGCCGGTAGGATTTGGCCTGTAGCCTGAGTTTGCTGACGCTTGTTCTGAATTGAGTCTAGCTCTAATATTTACAGCTTAGTTTTCTTGTCTGTAAATGCTAAATATAGATGTCCCTTAATTGTTCATTTTTGCTTCTCTGTGTGAAACTGAGGTCTGATGCCACTGGTTGCCAAGGGGAGTTGTGTAAATGAAATAAGTAGACCATCTACAGATGGGCTTTCTCCCTTTAGAAAATACCAGTTCTGATAGTCATCATTTACCTACTTACCTGAGATCTGTTGTGTGGGTCAAATGACTTTATCAGAATTTCATTCTGCACAGCACACACATACAAAAAAAAGGAAAAATTTAGAAACTGTTCTGAGCTGATGAGGAAGCTGCAGTGAACTCCTGGTTACTTTCTTTGGGTCTTTTTTTTTGTTCTGTCTCTGTCCTGCATGTGGAAATACGCATTGCCTCTGAATGTAAAATGAAAGTTAAAATCTACCTGAAAATGTTTTAACTAACTGAAAGCAAGATGTAATATACTCATTTTGTCTAAAACTTTCTCATTTTGAGTATGTATTAGACTATAAATCAAAAACCCAAACATTGAAATTTATGGTGACAATATACAAAATTGGACCTGGTGTACACACTGTATTTCAGGCGGGGATTCCAGACCATTTATTCACAGGGCAGGTGAGATCAGTGTCTTAAGCAGCCTGCTTTAAGACAGAAGGAAATAGTGGGGCCCAGGGCAAACGGTACAGTGCATCTTCACTCTTCTTAGAAGTATTTACTTTAAAACAAAACACACTGGGCAAACAAAAGCTAAAACAGAGTTCTGACCAAACCAATAAATTGATCAGCTGAATCTGGACAGTTTTTTGACTCCTCTTATGGAATAAGTTGGAGAAAGAAGGTACCCATGGAAAATTGTTTTTCCTATGATTGGAAATGAGGGCTGACTTGAGGAAGAGGTGGAGACAGTGAATGTCTTTGTTACATAACTGCATAGAGGTGCTGAGTGTTGTGAAAGTTGTACTGGCCTGGGGGCCTGGTTCTGGCATTTCCTGCTTATAAACTTGGGATTAATTACTTAACTAAAACCTAGCTCATGAAAATTAAATAAAATCTATTTGAAAATGTTTGACTAATCATAAATTGATATGTAAATATTAGTTATGCTCCTATATACATAACTGTTGGCTAGTAAATGTGGGTCCCTAGCAAGATAATATGGCATCCACTCGAGCTATTTATTGTTTCTTTCACCATCACCATACCAACTTCATTCAAATAGGAGCTGGGCAATAAGGCACACCTTTTTATTACAGGGCCAAGGATTATATTATCAGCTTTTCTCTTTTCGCTAGAACTCACTGTTTGAACCCCAAATGACAAAGAGCTGGTGGAAGTCTAGCTCTTTCTCTCTCATTCAGCTGTCATCCTTTGCCTGTGATTATATCATTCTTTGAAAAGGTGACATCAGACAATAAACTCTTATTTAAGCTAATTTGTGGTTTTTAAGAAAATGAATTAAAGGATTATTAGACAATACATTCTGTGATATTTTCCATCCAAAGACAAGGGATTGGGTATTATTGGATTTGAGCACTAAGGGTTGTTCTTTGTTAAATAAAGAGCAAATTTAAACGTTTGGGATGGAAATGGTTAGACATGAATTAAATGTCATCTTGCCACAGGTTCATGTCATTGGGAATGTACTGAGTATCTAACTTAGATGCTTAATTTCTCTGGGAACCTGGAAATTAAAGCTGTTTTTAGTTTTGTTTTACTGGAAAAGTCCTAATTTTATTAGGTATGGGAAATCTCATTGCCGACCCTATCTTTTGCCATGAACTTTGTCCCAGTGTACTAGTACTTTTATTTTAAAAAGATTATTTCCTACTCGAACTTGACTTTCCTCTGTGAGCAAAAACATTTTCTTGTGTATGGGAAATCCTAACAAGATTTTGTTGTAGTAGCAGGGGAGAAATTATAGTAATCATTTATTCTTTACAATTTACTTTTTCTGTTTTTGTCTAGTTTTTCAAACTATGAGAGTCAGACTTCTGAATCTCAAGCATTTTATTTTCCAAGGCCTTTAAATATGTTCGTTTTCTTATGTCTGTTAGAAATAGTTTTGTCTCTGCAGTCCCTATACTTGATAATTGCCAGATAAATATTATTTTGACTTAGGCCTGCAACATTCATCAGCACTTCTCTACTTATTAAAGCAAAAATTCTTTACTTCAGAGTAATGTAGAAGGAAATGATAGGGTTTGGGGGTAAGCAGAGAGCATAAGAGATAACTGAAACTTGACTGAATTCATTCTTTCCCAGAAATGTTTTTGTCAAAAATACTATAGTGTCTTTGCTTTTTCATGAACTTCATTAAATCCTAGGGCATCTCCTTCACATTTCTGGGTTGGTTTCTCTGATAACTTGCTTTCCTGTTAGTCTTTAATAAGTCTGTTACTATGATTTCATCTTGCCACGCACATAATAATGAAATTAAATTGTTAAAAAAAATACAGCATTTGTTTAAGTTGATGAGTCATACCACATGTTCAATTTAACTTCCTCTGTGAGTATAGTTAATGACTTGTGAAAAAGTAGAATTAAAACTCCACCTATATTTCTACAAATGTTTTTAGACTGTTAAAGAATGGCTGTAGTTACTTGTTAATGAGTTTACTTTTTTAGATTTCCAATTAGTTTGAACCAGATACCTAATAGTTTCCTAAATTTTCTTTAAGAACAAGATCATGAGCATACTAACTGCCTTGTGACATTTACACCAGATATTTTAAAAGTCAGTAGACTATTTCAACAATCCAACTGGCTTCTAAGAAAATGAGACTTTGGCTTACAGGGTGCACTATTATCTGATTTTTAGTTTGTCTGAACCAGCTATTTGGCACAACCTGAAGTTTACGACCCAATTATCTGGAGGAATGGCAGAAAATGGAAATGAACTTTGAGGAGTATACAAGGGCATAAATGTTCAGTAGAGATTGTGAAATTTTGTACTTATAAGTGTCTCAGAGGCCAGAGACCAGTAACACCTCTTCTCATCTTACCCCCTCCTCATAAAACTTGGATATTTAAAGAATTCTTATCCCATGGACAGAGGAGCCTGGTGGGATGCAGTCCATGGGGTCGCTAAGAGTCGGACACGACTGAGTGATTTCACTTTCACTTTTCACTTTCATGCACTGGAGAGGGAAATGGCAACCCACTCCAGTGTTCTTGCCTGGAGAATCCCAGGGACGGGGGAGCCTGGTGGGCTGCCGTCTATGGGGTTGCACAGAGTCGGACACGACTGAAGTGACTTAGCAGCAGCATTACCAAGGTGTCGTTAACAAAGATTAGTCTCTTTAGCTTCGTACCAAATCTCTTCTCCACTTCTGATTTAGGGATAACCTAGACCTGAGTCAAGATCAGTTTCTTGTAAAGACGGGTTTGCAGGGTAATAAGACTCTCGATGATTTCTTCAGTGACTGGCCCTTAGATATGTAGAGGTGACAGGCTCCATTGATTATTAACAGCAGCTCCAGCTGTGCCTGTTACTTCAGGCGACCTTCATGCTGTGGGCCAGCCATGACATCGACAAGGGGAAATTGATCTAGAAGTGAACACACTCCTTTTGGGGATGTGATAGTTTTTGGTTTTTTTTTCCCCCTCTCCGTATTTGTCATCTTAGCCTCAGGATCCCATGAGATTAAGACAATCTAGTAAAATAAAGAAATAGAGACTTGATTATCAAAATAACACATCAAAGTTGCAGAGACGATAGTTTTTCTTGGAGATAGTCCACTCAACTAATTGAAACATTTAAAGTTTTCTCACAGTAATACACAGGAAAGACATGGCAATGTTCAGTCTTACTATGGTGTCAGACGCAACTGGCAGAACTTCAGGACTGGAACAGGGAGCCCTCTTTGGTACCGGAGAAACAGAACAGACAATGGGGATCAAAAAGTTTGAAGAAGTAAGAAGGAGGTACCAGAGAGAAGCGATTTCTGATATGAAGAGCTTAAGTAAACTTCATGGAAAAGCTTCTCTTGGAGCTGTGGGAAAGTGCTTTTCGAGTCACCCTCTGGGATAGTTGTGTATTTATAATCATGAAACTTTAAGTTGGTTTCATTTCTGATAATGGGCTACAACTGTGTGTATTGCTGACATTTCAGCTGAAAATCTGAGGTTATAAAACAAATATGGGAAAATTCTTCTATGTATGACCATAGAACCCACTGGCAGAACCAGCGGTTTTATCTTGTAGTGAACCTCTAGAGTCAACGTTGCAAAGCTATTATGAGTCCAAAACCCAATACGTCCTTTAAAAAGTCGGGTTTTTAAAAGCTTAAAACTTTGTTTTAAGTTTAAACAAAGTTTAAAACTTTAAGGAGACTCTTAACTGTGTGAACTCCTGAATGATTTGTAAAGTTGTGATTTTCACGTTTGCTACAATATTGCTAGTATCTAATTATTGTACCTGAAGAGTTTGGATGAATATTTGTTGAATTGATTGAGTTAAACTGAGAAGTAGCAACAGTCAGACTCATGGAAGAGCGATAGCTGTGTGCCTGAGTCACACTGTACCAAAAGAGTAAGAATTAAGCACCAAGGTCTTAAAGTCAGTACGCAGCTGCTCTCTTTGGATGGGAAATGGTTCATCTGAAGAGAATGTGTGGAAGAGGAATATATATGACATCTTCTATGCCATTAATTACAGGGTAGTTTTCATTTGCTTATACTCTATTTTTAAATTATTTTTATGCTGTCCACAGCTCATTGATATTTTGCTTTGGTCTCAGTGTTGCTTGTAAGGGAAAAGCGAGTGTAACCATTTTCCCAGGGAGATGTTGTCCCAGGACACTTATCCCAAAGGACTGCAGCTCTGATTCATCCATTCTTTTGATTGCTTTGGTTTTCCTTCATTTCTACCCTTGCTAAATGCTAATGGAATACATGTGATAGAGAAATGTATTCTAGAGGTCAGAAAAGGACGGAAGTCATGGCTGTTGACTCTGCTGACAGTGATTATGCTTTCAGCACCCCAACATTCCCCAGCTTGAAACTCGCCCTCCACGATAGCTTTCCGTTCACAGTCGAGCTGCATGCCAAAATGAGATTTGTCCCACCCCTCCCTTGCAGTGTGACAAACCTCTGGTAAGAGGATGATGCTAAGTTCTTTGACCCATCTGTCTGGTTTTGTGCTTTTCCCTCTTCCTCTGTTATCAGGAATGTCTAAAAACGTAGTATTCTACAGCTGTGTGGATTATATGACAGATGTCTAAAGGGTTCAGTGTTTGCATCTGAAGACCTCCCTTTGTTTTCTTTCCTTCCAATATGAACCTTATAGGGGAGTCAGACCCATGAACTTGAGTTTGTGTTTACCAATGAGATTGCTTGGGCTCTGGTCTTTACCTCGATGACACTTAATAAACTTTTATTGTTTTTTTTTTTTTTTACTGAGTATCTTTACAAATCCTCATCATAGACCACAGGAGAGACATTATTATTAGAGAAAATTGGGGTTTCTTGTAAACATTCTGGAGAGTCCTTGACCTCTGGGAAACAATGGGCCTCCCGCTCAGCTTCCAGCTGCTGAATCTTCCTTTCCCTTTCCTCTAAAACTTCTTCCAGCTGAGTGATCTTCTCATTCTGAAGGGAAACCTGAGTCGACAACTCCATAATCAGGCTGATTTTTCGGTCACCTTCTTCCACAGGCGGGAGACCGCCACAGGACTCTTCCGTTGAGCTGTCTTCTAAGGCAAACAAGAAAAGGAAAACCTGAGCAGTTTTAATTAGATTTCCCAGAACTCAAAGAGAGGGAAGATGAAAAAGCTTCATTTCTCATGTTCTTAAAAGAGAACACAGATGTTGCATCATCTGGTCAGATATACTGAGAAAGGAATCTGAATCGAGTGTGGGGAAAGACTCTCGGTGCTTGTGAAAAAAAATCTTAGAAGCCTCTGGAGAGGGAGGAGAATCAGGTTTTGCCAACTCTTTTTTATATGCATTTAACTTTCAATTAACCATGGGAATAAGCTGTCCTTAAAAACACAGTAAACCTTTTCCTTAAGAATTTTTCACAATCTGGTAGAAATATACTTCAATGTAAATTATAATTTGACTGAAAAAAAATTGCCATTGCCCCTTTTGGGGAAAATAATAATGAGAAAATACAAGTTTCTTAACCCAAGTCAACTTTAGAGTTGGCAAGGATGTAATCTGAGGTGATCAGGGAAACTCTTATAGCATGGTATTCAGATAAATTTCTTTAGGTCTGAAGACTTTTCAGTATGTCTTAATAAAATCACATACCTCCTGAATGTAAAACTTATCTTTAGTTTCTATCATCTAACCCCTTCGATAAGGACAAAGGCCTGAGGAAGGAAGGAAGGAGAGAGAGAGAGATTCCAACAAAGAGATAAAAGATTAGTGGCTGGCAGCAGGAAATCCTTGAAAGTAAATATCATGAGGCCATCAGAAGTTTTAGCTATTAAAAGGAAATCTCATTCCACTAGATTTTAGCAGTATTCTCCTGCACTCCAACCGGTCTTATCCAGAAATTTCTACCATTAAAATAAACTCTAAGTGGTATAAAAGGCAGACTTCAGCTATAAGAAGTAAGTCATGTCAAGGGCTTGGGTGTCTGTTGGATTAATTGAACCAATAGCATATGAATGAACCTGCACATGGTGTTGATGGTTAACTGCTATAATTGAAGGTCCAGCCATTACTCAAACCCCAGTGAAAACACACCACACAGCTGCACCTGAAAGAAACAGAAGGTGAAGTCCAGGATACAAAAGCCTGCTACTATTGTGTCCCTACACACCTTCTAAAATGGGGCAGCTTTATTGCGATAGTCCACGCAGGCAGGGAATCATCCATCTCTCAGCAAACAGAACTAATTTGCTGTCATCATTTTCTCAAGATCATAGAGCGAAAGCTTTGAACACTACTTTGCACAGAGGACATGATGCTTTGGCTTTACAAAAGTTAGAGATCAGGCTGTTCTCCCCTCATAGAAATTATTACCAGCACTGTACTATGCTTCAAGAATCCACGGAAAAATTTGTTTTCTGTACACTTGAAATTCTAACAGTAATGTTTAAGGAGATGGTAGTTTGAGCACATTTCTTAAAAAGCAATGAAAAAAGTCCATCTTAAAGGAGCATTTAATGCATTCCCTCTTCAATAGGTCCAGAGAAGGCAATGGCACCCCACTCCAGTACTCTTGCCTGGAAAATCCCATGGACAGAGGAGCCTGGTAGGCTGCTGTCCATGGGGTCGCGAAGAGTCGGACACAACTGAGCGACTTCCCTTTCACTTTTCACTTTCATGCATTGGAGAAGGAAATGGCAACCCATTCCAGTATTCTTGCCTGGAGAATCCGAGGGACAGGGAAGCCTGATGGGCTGCCATCTATGGGGTCACACAGAGTCAGACATGACTGAAGTGACTTAACAGCAGCTTCAATAGGTCTGTGCTTTCAGGCCCAGAAGAGGGTGATCATAGGATGGGGGTGGGCGGTGGCTTTCTCATTTGCTGATTTGCCAGGCCTCACCTTTTCTCTCACTGCAGCTCTGCTACCCCGATACAGTAGCCTCTTTCCCCATGTTGTTATTAGGCAACTGGATGTGGCTGGTGTGAATGGAGACATTCTGCTGCTGCTGCTAAGTCACTTCAGTTGTGTCTGACTCTGTGCGTCCCCATAGACTACAGCCCACCAGGCTCCCCTGTCCCTGGGATTCTCCAGGCAAGAACACTGGAGTGGGTTGCCATTTTCTTCTCCGATGCATGAAAGTGAAAAGTGAAGTCGCTCAGTTGTATCTGACTCTTAGGGACCCCATGGACTGCAGCCCACCGGGCTCCTCCGTCCATGGGATTTTCCAGGCAAGAGTACTGGAGTGGGGTGCCATTGCCTTCTCAAGGAGACATACTATGGGTATAAAATACATACTTGATTTGGAAGACAGTTTGAAAAGAATGTAAAATGTCTTATTTAAAATTTAAAAACAGTATTAAAATGACTTTGTATATGTTTCACTAAAATATATTTTTAAAATCAATTTTACTCCTTTTACTTTTTAAAAATGTGGCTACTAAAGCAGCTTGCATTTGTGGCTCTCATTGTTTCTCCTGTATAGCACTGAACTAGAGTTTATTTTTGGCTGAGTGCTCTTTTAAATGCAGGTGGATGTGTTTCCTATAGACGGCTCTAGTTAATATGTACAATTGCTATTTAGGAGGGAGTCTTGTTGGTCTTCAACCATTAGCACATGAATCATTTTTCTGTTACTCCAGAAGGTGAAAGTGTTAGTTGCTCAGTTGTGTCCGACTCTTTGTGACCCCATGAGCCCGCCAGGCTCCTCTGTCCATGGAATTCTCCAGGCAAGAACACTGGAGTAGGTAGCCATTGTCTTCTCCAGGGAATCTTCTGATCTAGAGATTGAACCTGGGTCTTCTGCACTGCAGGCAGATTCTTTACCGTCTGAGCCACCAGGGCCAAGGAAGCCACTCCAGAAGATGGAGGCATGGAAATCTTGGCTTGGGAGAATGGATTCTTAGGGATTGAAATGAGTTTCAACAGGAAATGAAAGAATAGATGGGAAGTGGCAGCAAGAAGCTGTGGGAAGGTGTGACGGAAGGAATGGCAAGCAAGATGGAGAGGGCTGGGCATCATGAGGCTCAGGGCTGGTGAGGAGGCATCAGAAGCATCTCTCCTTGTCCATGCCTGTCATCTTCTTTTCCTTTGACCTCTCCTTCAGTCTATTCCAAGGTTTTCCTCTCTTTTTAGGAGAAGTTATTTTCTACCAATTGCAAAATAAAGAAAGGAGTTTAGTGGCATTCCCAAAGGCAGACTGGTCAAAACTATATATTTTTTAATGTTTTTGTAACATATTGCAATATAGGTAGGACACTTTGTTCACTGAATTCTAATGAGAAAAGGGCAAAAATGCAGCAGTGTGGCCTCTTATAGGCTATCAGTTACTTGGTCATTTCCTTGCTCTCTGCCCTCCTGGTAGAGTGTAGTAGAGGAGAAGATAGACAAAGAGAAAAAGAGCCAGGCTGTCTCGGTAGCTCAGGCTGCTGCAGCACAATACCACAGGCTGCATGTCTTCAGGGATATTTGTTAAATGAATTTTGTCACAGATACAGAGTTTAGAAGTCCAGGATTAGGGTGCCAGTGAGATTAGGTTCTGTTGAGGGCACTCTGCCTGCTTTGTGGACAGCTGCTTTCTTGCTGCGTCTGCACATGGTAGAGAAAGAGATCCCAAGTTTTCTGATATTTCTTCTTACAAGGGAGCTAACCTCATTCAGAGGGTCCTGCCCTCATGACCTTGTCTATTAATGATTACCTCCCAAAGGCACCGTCTCTAAATACTATTACATTGGAGATTATGGCTTCTGCATATGGATTTGGTGGGGGACACAATTCCATCCATAACACAGGGAGAAGACAATTGGAAAAGGAGCAGGGAAGGAACATGAAGCTGAAAATAAAAAAGGAGAGATGGCAGGAGGACTTTGATTCCTACTGTAATGTTTCCATGTATTAAATGAGAACACTGATAGGGAGACAAAGAAGAGATTTCTCATGCGCGTATATTTTTACTATTAAATGACTTCTTTACACACATAACAAAAATATTTTTGTTCCATTTCTAAACACACGATGAGTAACAAAAGTGCTTTAAACTTTTCAGCAAAGTGAGGAACTCCAGGACTCACATCTTATTTGTACTGGAAATAGCCCAAGGCCACCCCAGTGGATTTTTCAGACTCGACCACTTCCCTGGTGGCTCAGATGGTAAGGAGTCTGCCTGCAGTGCAGGAGGCCCAGATTCAACCCTTGAGTCAGGAAGATCCCCTCCAGAAGGAAACGGCAACCCACTCCAGTATTGTTGCCTGGGAAATCCCATGGACAGAGGAGCCTGGTGAGCTACAGTCCATGGAGTGGAAAAGAGATGGACACAGCTGAGCGACTTTCACTTCGCTTCACCTCACCCCAGTGAGTTTTTCAGACTCTACCACTAGTCTTCCCATGATCTGGTCTACACTGCTCTTCTCCACTCTAGGCTCCCTCATCTGTAATAGGAAGAGATGTGTGTCCCTATAAAGTCTGAACAACTCAACCCGCCCCCAAATCTTAAACACCTGTGGCCTTCTATGGCCTTTGCTACAAGCCCAGGCAGTCTTGCCAAGGCCATGGCTGCCTGAGGCATGGGGGATTCTGTTTACTGACTGGATAATCTCAGTTTAACCTCATACCCAGAGGTAAGACAGATTCTTTTCTGTGTCAGAAGGAGTAAACCTGACTAGCAACTGTCAAGGTATGATGTCATTACAATTGCTACTATTGTAGAGGTTTTTACAAGCATACATCATTTTTCAGGATTTACCATATTTCTGCCTTAAAAAGGTGGGAAGTAGAAGTGAGGCTGTGGGTTTAGGATCATGGCAAAGAGGAGGGAGGAGAAAGGGTGGTGAAAATTGTGCAGATTTAGAGGGCAGACAACAGGAGCCTTCTGCTTCCAGCTGGGCCAAGCTATGTTCAAGTTTCTAAGTCACCTTTGAAAGACAGAATACTTTTGGCCACTTCCAGCTCCCCGTTCTTTTTAAAAGGTATTTGTTTCTTTACTTCTGGCTCTTCTGGGTCTTTGCTGCTGCACAGCTTTGCTTTCGCTGCGGTGGAGGGGGGCTGCTCTCATCGTGTTGGCTTCCCTTCTGGTCACAGGCTCTAGGGCACGTGGGCTCAGCAGCTGCAGCTCCTGGGCTCTAGAGAACTGTCTAGTAGTTGTGGTGCAGGGGCTTAGTTGCTCTGTGGCATGTGGGATCTTCCCCAATCAGGCATGGAACCTGTGTCTCCTGCATTGGCAGGCAGATTCTTTAGCAGTGAGCCACCAGCCAGCTTCCCATTCTCAATACCCTCGAAAACTTCATGCTCTTAGCAGAGTGTCACATGAGAGTTATGTCAAAAATGACAAAATAGACAACACAAGTAATTGTAGTTTGAGTAGCTTAGAGACCTGACAGTTGGAATGTACATTTTGGGGGTGCCCAGACTTCACCTGTACAGGAATTATTTCTGCAGCATCCCTAAATGATGATTTTCTGAGTAAACTGCATACATTGGTATCCCTCTTTCTGGGTCAGCTGCCAACTGTAATGAACGAATGAAATTTTCATTTTGCCATGAGTGCAGCTGCCTGATGCTCTAGAATGATCTGCCAGGTGGAAGGCTGGAGGAGGCAGGGTACATAACTAATCAGAGGAAAGAAATGTGTGAAGGGTGGCCAGTGAATGGCTGGAAAGACATTTTAAAAAATCTTATAAACATTTTTTTTCTCAAAAGGAGTGTGTTTGCTTTTTGATCCCTTTACTGATGTCACCACCCAAAAGTGTTCATTGAACAGAGAAATGCTGAGAACCACTGATCGAGCATCTGATTCTAATACCTCTAGCAATGGGGAAACACCTTGTTCCTAGTAATGGGGAAGCACCCTGTTCCCTATTAGGGGAAGGTCTTAAGTTAGGTCTTAAGCATCTTTCATGGCCCTCTTATTTATTCATTCAGAAATTAGTTCAACAACTGGGACCCTGCGCATAGAGAATAAATCAGGTTTATTCATAGTTCCACAGTTGGGTAGGAGAGGCAACACTGAGTTAGGACATATAAGACTTAGCTTAAACAAGCACCTCCGCTGGGTACTCATTCGTGGATATTTATTTTCTCTTTGACTTTCAAGCTGATGACCGAGGCTGCCAAGTATTTTCTCAGTTAGAAAGACTCCCACCAGTGAGGTGATTACATACCTCACTCTCTCAGAGCCACCCAGGATTACTGTTTGGCCTAAAAGACTATGTCAGCTTCCTCCTCTGTACAAATGCCTGTCAGTCTGACTCACCTTCATGCTGGTCTTGAAAGCTGTATATATTTCCCAGTAACCACAAGAGAGTCCAGTTTCATATGTTGCCATAGTTAAATTTGAAATTTGGCACATCCTTGTAAATACATCCCTTTTGCTACTTGGATAAGATCCAAAATGACAACAAAAACCTTCCTAATTTTCTATCCTTCTCTATACTTTTACAATGAATGCTTGAGAATGATAGTTCTCGGCAATGAAATAATTCACTTATATTTTGCATTCTTATAACACAAATGTTTTACCTCTTGAAAATCAGGTTTATCTTACTTCCTGCAGACTCGTGTATCCTCCTGCTCCAATGTTTTTATTTGAGCACAGAATACATTTGAAGTTGGTATTTGTCAATTTGGGAAAAAAAAAACACCAAGCAGCATCATAAGAACAGATTTTAGCTGGCAAATAGTATTGGCCAGCTAAAATATGTAAAATATAGTCTATTATTTGCTAGGAGGTTTTGATATATATCATAAAACTCCCCATATCATAATGATAACCTGTCCTATAAAGGTTTGTGTGTTTCAGAGGAAAAATTTGAGGTGTGATCATAGACAAACAAATATACATTTTCACCCAGCAACATCCCAACAGTTCCATACCTAAGAGCTTAAAAATGTTTTTATAAGTGCTTTGGCAGGACAATATATTTAGTTGAAACCTGGATGGAAAGGCTGCAGCTCTGATGACACAGAAAAGTGCTTCAGAAAGCCTATAGAACATTTGTTTTCCTAAGGAAAACACTTAGGAAAAGCAAGGAGTGCTAGAAACTCTATAGGAGGCACTTGTTACTTCAAGCTCACTGGGCCTCGAGCAGATGTTATGCTTGTGCCAGTCCCAGAGCCAGCGTGCAGGCTCTGGCTGATGTGGATGCTCTGAGGACCTGTTTAGTGTTTGGGTACCAGGCAGGATGAAAAGCACCAGCATCACTCCTGTGCCGGTACGATGTTCTCACCGTGAGTCATGCGAGCCAAGCAGACTGAGGGAACTGCAGGTTCCCAGCCTCCGTCCTACGTACACTCCAAAGCATAAATGCACTGTGACATACCCATGCTTAGCCTTTATGGAAATGCTAAATGCACAGCACATATAGTTGAAGTATTGCTGTAACTCCGTATCTGGCTACCCCTACTTCTGCTACTGTCCTTTCAATCTGGTTTCAGTTCTGCCCAGAGAGGTGACATTATAACATAGGTTGGGTATTGACACTCTCTTGTCCAAAACCCTCCAGTAATTTTTTTTTTAATTTCATGTAGATTTAAAACCCAGGTGCTTACACTGACCTTTGATCTGCTCCCCTTTGACCTGACACACTTGCTATTCCCTCGTTCCTCATTCACTCTGCTAAATTCCTACCAACATCTTTGCCATTCCTACCAGACCCAGTGTTTTCCCACCCCAAGGCCTTTGCATTCTCTTTCCTCTGCCTGACAATTATAACTCTGATTTATACATGGCTAGTTGCCTTACTTCCTTCGGGTCTTTCCTGTCCAAGGTCACATTCACACAATGAAGCCTTCGTTGGCCATCCTGCCTGAAATTTCAATACAACCCCCATTGCTGAACACACCAAATCCCTGTTCCTTACTTTGGTTTTCCTAACTTGCTACATCTGACTACTTTATATTTTATTCTGTCACTAGTCTCTCTCCACCACTAGAATAAAAGCTCTAAGAGGGCAGAATAGCTTCACTACCATATCTTCTGTTCCAAAAACAGTCTTGACATGTAGTAGGTACTCATTGTTAAGTGAATAAGTGAGTGAAAGTTAAGTGCGTAAATGATATAAAACTGCCACGGCCCTGACTAGGCAAGAGGTTTCAACTGGTATATCATTAAGCTGATCCCCAAATTTTTTCTTTTTTTTTTTTTAAACAAAGCTTTTCACTACTGCATTTTAAACAGATATTAAACTGTTGTGATTATACAACATTGCACTTAGCATCTCTGTATTTATTTTTTTTAAATAGAAAAAGTGGGAAAGTTAGATCATTGCCAGATTCATTGACTTAGATTCTCGAAGCTGTGAAAATGGTTTGCCGAGTTGGCACCTGACAAGCCATACCAGTATGGAGAATCTAGGTCCTCACGGCTGACATTCTGCTCAAGCAAATCGAGGAGGACATCTGGGAATTTATTTTTCTGTGAAGTTCTTGGGGGTGATTCTGATGATCAGCCAGGTATTTGCACTTGAATTTCTGCTGACCTCCAGTAAACATGGTGATCCAAGTTTTTGGCAAAATCCTAAGGGGCCCCTTCTCGACAAGGCTGCAGAGCACACAGCTGGAGGAGAGGTGACGTCTGTTACAGGTAGAGCCTGTTACAGTCTGGGCGCACTCTAGTGCTGTGGCTCAGACGGTAAAGCATCTGCCTACAATGCGGGAGACCTGGGTTCGCTCCCTGGGTCAGGAAGATCCGCTGGAGAAGGAAGTGGCAATCCACTCCAGTATTATTGCCTGGAAAATCCCATGGACAGAGGAGCCTGAAAGGGTCATGGGGTCGCAAAGAGTCGGACATGACTGAGCGACTTCACTCACTCGCTCACCGTCTACATGTGCCGGTAGGGCAGAGGTTTTACTTGGGTGAGGGAGGACAGCATGTGTTAACGTACCCCGTCACTGCTTTTCAGGACAAGGTTCCTTCCCACACACTTCAGGTGCTTTAACAAAGCACTGTTTGTGCCCTTCCCTGGTTACCCGGAAGGGCTCTGCCTGTAACTGTGACCAGCTGCCCGAATTCATCCGTGGTCCTTACAGCCTTGCTTCTGCTCTGTCTTAAATCTCCTCTTGCCAGTTCTAACATGGCTAAATTGTCTCCAGAATACCAGAGAAAATGCTGAGTGTTTGGGAGTTTGTTTTTGCTTCTATTTCCCAGGGGCAAGGATGAATCCATTTCCTCACAGGCTGACGTGAGGAGGAGTCTCTCTCTTCCTTCTCATGAGGACTGAGTGGGAGAGGAAATGAGCCAGAGGAAGGGAAGGGAGAGATCACGCCTTGGGGTGGAAGCTTGGTCACTCCCCAGCTTCCATAGGAATTTAACAGCCATCACGGCCAGATAGGGGACAAGGGAATCCCCTCTGCAGATCTGAATCCAGGGTTCTCTTCTTGGAGCTTGCTGGAGTCAGGTGATAAGTCCAAGAAAACTGATAAGAACATTGTCAGAGAAAGACATGTGACACTAGCTTGGGAGGAGGGCTGTCTGTATGGGAAAGCAAGTGAAGATGTCTCGAAGACAAAAATGCATATAGATGGAACACAGTGGAGGGGGAAACCTCGGTGGGCAGACTGTAGTGTTGTGTGCCATCTCCTACCCACACCAGTAGGGCAGAGGTTTTACTTGGGTGAGGGAGGACAGCATATGTTAATTTACCCCGTCACTCCTTTTCAGGGCAAGGTTCCTTCCCACCCACTTAAGGGTCTCAGATTATAGCAGATTATTCTGCAGAGAGGTGCTTTGGCAAGGGACCAGAGCATTGTCTGTGTAACTGCACCTGAGTTGTGCCAAGAGGAAATCAATTTAAGCAGAAGAAAGGTTTTGGGGAACCTCTCTTACGTCTTCCTATAAGCAGACTGGAAATCCCCTCCCATAGATCTGGCTTCTTGGAAGAGAATAATGGTTGAATGCAATGACTGACAGCATGGCCAGAGGCTGAAAGATAGAAATCGACCCTGGTGGGAGAACAGAAAATTCTAGGGAGAGGGAGAGCCAGGAGATCGGGAGAAAGGAAGAACAAGAAACAATAGATGAAGGATAGTTTCTATGCTTATCTGAAGTGGAATCCATATGGATGCAAAGTCACTCAGAGGAATAAAGAAAGAAAGTGAAAGTCGCTCAGTCCTGTCTGACTCTTTGCGACCCCATGGACTATACAGAACAATACAAGTAAAGAAGATATTCCATCATTTGGAACATGTCTTGCACTAGGGTGACCAGCAGTGAGAATTTCTACTTCTCTTCCTGGGTAACTCAGAGGTTACCTGAGCCAAAGTTTTTATGAAATGAGGAGTACCAATTAACTTTGTGTTAATTTTCAAAAGATAATAGAGTTTCTAGTGTTGTATGATATTGAGCAATAAAATGACACTATAGTAATAATAGTATTGGCAGGATTATTTCTCGATCATGAGAAGGAGCTCTGGAGAAAGATGGGATAAAGGGGTCATCATTTTTATTGACCATGACTTTGTTTAAACTTTGTAGGGGAATGGGATTTGTGGAGAGGGGGTAGAAATCACTTTAGTTTTGCTGACTTGACACTGTCTTTAAATGTCTGTGACAACAGGACCCTTGGGTCCCATCGTTTTCCAATGCAAAATTTTGACCGACTCGAGCATCTGTTTCACAACACACAGCCGCCTTTGTTCCGTCTCACCCGGGCCCTCGTTTTCTTCCTTTTGACTGATCAGCCCTGGGATGACTGTGATAACACCACTGGATATTCCTGGCCCCCTAGATTACAGTGCTAGATCTGACTCAGTGCTTCTTGGCTGGAGCTAAGGAATCCATGCATAAGCTGTCAGAAATTGCAAGGAAAAAAAATACTATCGTGACCAAGACTCTCTCCTTGACCAAGTTCTTGACTAGCCTGATCCTTGACCCTTGTCCTCAAGAGGCTGGTTGCAACAAGAATCCTGCAAAGTTACTTTAGCAAGAATCTCCCATCCTTGGTATCTGATCAGTCTCAATTTCTGATCAAATATCTTCCTCCTCCACCCCAGGGGGACATCTGGTGAGTAATGAGGAAAAAATCTCTCCATGATAGGGGCCCAGAAGCTGCTTAGCCAGTCAACTTGGTCTCAACTGAGGGAAACTCGGAGTTTCCCAAGGGATAGAGGTCTGGATTCCAGACTCTCCTGCATCCTATGGAATCTTATTCCATTGTTGGTGCCTCCTCCTCGTAAATGTTAACCTTTTTACTGGCTCCAAACAAGCAGCATTTAAATATACTCAGTTGCTATTAACTTGAAAAGGAAATCTCTTCACTATCTGAAGCCTCTTCAGTGTTGTGCGTCCACTGTATGACCCTTCACAGATGTGTCTCTCTGAAGGGTTGTCTCTACTCTCTTCCCTTTCCACACACCTTCCTCCTGTTAACCCACTGCATTCTACCTTTTTGCATTTAGTGACAGTCCTCAGCTTGGCTTCACCGAGGTTACTAGTGTCACCGGATTCAGTGCACATGCTTCAGTGTTCATCTTGAACGACCGCTGAACATTTGCCACTGTTGACAGCCCCTCTTCAACACTACAAACTTTCTGAATAGTCCTTTCGTCTCATTCTGTGGGCTCCTCCGCAGCACAATTATTGCAGGGAGATCTTTCCATTCCTGGCCTTAAACTTTCTTCCGTCTGTAGATGATCTCATTTACTCCTGGTGGCCATGGCTATAAACTTTTTGTGGGAATGATGCCCAAATTTACAACATTAGGTCAAATCTGAGCTCTGGCGCCTAGACTCCTCCCTTGAGACATCTCATAAATATCTCAGGTAAAATATATCCCAACTTGAAATCACTAACATCCAAAATTGATTTCTTTCTGGTATTTTCTAGCTGAGTAAAATGGCTTCATTATGCATCTGCCTGCTAAAGTCAGAAATCTGAGAGTTACCTTAATTTCTCCTTGACTCCCATGCGCTTCCATCCACCTTGTCACAAAGTCCTGTTGATTCAAACCTCTAAATGGTGCTTAATTGTCTAACTGTCTCCACGAGGTCAGGCAACACACTCCTGCAACATCCTTCACCTCCATGGCCTTATTATTTTTCATCAAAAATTATTTTTAAAATCTCTATTGGATACTATTTTATCAAGGACTTTTCGAAGTTCTATGACTTGTTCCTCAGTTTTAGTCCTTTATGGCCAAAGGACCTAAGAAGCTGGTGGGGACCATTTATCAGATGATACAAATGTGCTTTATAGTGGTACATCTGAGCTGGAATCTATGGGATTCAATTAAGACCAAGTAAAGAGTATATTTTTGGAAAGGAAACCTGAAAGTGGTTTGAGTGCATGAGAAGCAATAGCAGAGTTGAAATGGGTAAGAAAATGGCAAAGGAGGGAGGCCCTGGTACAGTCAAAAGGAATAGCTCACAGAAACAAATACTGCTTATTAGTCTTACCTCCTATACAGGTAATCATATCTACCTTTACTTTCATAAACTCTTTCTTTCACTTTTATTTTATGCAATTGGTGTTACTCTAAATTTCACAGTAGTAAGACAATCGTGAGTTGTTAACAGTTAACATTAACTGACTCGGGTGGGTGGGGACCAGGGGTGTCTCTGCTGAACTAAATTGGCAGCATAAAAATGCCCTGTTCCTGAGGACAGCCCAGGGAGCATGATTCTTTCAGTTCCTTCTCCCAGTGGAATGTCACTGCAATTTTATCAGCTTGATTTTATTTTTTTTTTAATTTCAAGATGTAATTTCATCGTGAAATTACCAAAGATAATTCAACAGTGATGGAGAAATTCCCCAAGAGGGAACTCAAACAAACTATTCTTTAAGAAATCTTCTGATATTTGATGCAAATTCATAGATGTTTTCCCATTAGTTACCTATGCTGTCATGTAAATTATATGCCTTGGAAACATTATCAAAGGTAATGGTAAAGGAGTTATTTTCAGGTTGGGCTTAAACCCAAGGCACTTTAGAGAAGCACAGAAAATTTTCTAAGAGACTAGTGAACACTTAGCAAAAGGCTTCCATTCTGATCCTGGAAAGTTTTGTATATATTTTGGATATATTGTGCATAAATTTTGAAAAAAATATTTATAATTTTTAGAGATGTCAAAGAACTTCCATAATTATGATTCACTTTTTTTTTTTCCCATAGCCCCCTCCTCCATACTTGGAAAAGGAAGAAAAGAGGGGAGTGAAAAAGGAAGTAGGGAATAAATGAACATTTACAGAGCTCTTACTTTATGTCATTTTACTAAGCATTTGTTTAGCAATCACAGGGAGCAGAGGAAATGTTTATGTTTAGTATCTATAATTATGACTGATGCCACTGGAAGCCTTATATGCGTGTTAGTCACTCGGTCATGTCCAACTCTTTGTGGCTGTAGCCCGCCAGGCTTCTCTGTCTATGAAATTCTCCAAGCAAGAATACTGGAGCGGGTTTCCATTTCCTACTCCTCCCAGGCGATCTTCCCGACCCAGGGATTGAACCCTGGTCTACTGTGTTGCGGGCAGATACTTTACCATCTGAGCCACTGGAGAAACCCTAGAATCCTTATACAGGACCAGAAATATGTGGGCCACTTTCCAGCGGTATCACCCCTCCCCACCTCTGCTGTCAGACATTCATGTAAGTCCACACAAGCCTTGTCCCTTAGCACACCCTCCTTATCTGGGATCACAGCATCTCCGTGGGGGCATTTTCTGAGTACTTCTCAATTGCTCATGTGATATTCCTGCCTTTACAAGAGTAAAACAACAAGCCAGGTGTCTCTCTCTTTGTTTTCATCTGTTCTTAATTTCTGATCTGAAAAATGTTAAAATGGTAGGAATCCTAGGAACTGGCAACAGGGTTGCCATTAAGACTGTCTGGGCATTTGTTCTGGCAACCTTCCAAGATGACCCTCCCAGTGTCTCTGGATTCTAACCACCTGGATAAACAAAAACTTAGTGATCCATTAGCGGTCAGCAGGCCAAATTCTCATTTTGTCTCTGGTTTGAGATATAGAAATTATCTAATCTGTATTATGTGTGAATTGATCACTTCAAGTCTTTAAACTACTTTAAATTGTACCTTCAAATGAGGAAGTAGGCCTAAAATTGTAAAAGTATCCATTTTTTAAAGAGTCAGGTTGGATTTAATCAATCATGTATTATGGTGATTTTTACTTGAGATTAGCCTCAAAGAATCAATATTGTCTGTGAATATATCAGCCAGGGTGATTTCAGCTCCGAATAACAGACCTGTGACTCTCAGCAGCTTAAACAATGGGGAGTTTATTACTGCATGTAAGGTTAAATCTGGGGAATTCCAAGGTTAGCTCATTCTGTGCCTCAAGGAAGCCAGGTCGGCTTCTCCTGAATTCTCTGATTTCTCCCTATATGCAAGGTGGCTGTTCCTTACAGGGCATTGTCTAAAAGTTGGAAGACAAAGAAAGTCTTATCCTTTTAAGCATTAGGAAATCTCCCATGATGCCCATAACAGATCTGATCATATCACATTCCTAAAGAAGTCCTTGACAAGGATATAGAATCCCCATGAAATTCTAGGATGGATGGGGAAGAACCTTGAAACACATTATCTGCCTAAAATACTAATAAATTGGGAATCTGTTAAGGAAAAAGTGACTTTTGTGTCAGTTCAGTTCAGTCGCTCAGTCGTGTCCGACTCTTTGAGACCCCGTGAATTGCAGCACGCCAGGCCTCCCTGTTCATTACCATCTCCCGGAGTTCACTCAGACTCACGTCCATCGAGTCCGTGATGCCATCCAGCCATCTCATCCTCTGTCGTCCCCTTCTCCTTCTGCCCCCAATCCCTCCCAGCATCAGAGTCCTTTCCAATGAGTCAACTCTTTGCACGAGGTGGCCAAAGTATTGGAGCTTCAGCTTTAGCATCACTCCTTCCAAAGAAATCCCAGGGTTGATCTCCTTTAGGATGGACTGGTTGGATCTCCTTGCAGTCCAAGGGACTCTCAAGAGTCTTCTCCAACACCACACTTCAAAAGCATCAATTCTTCGGCACTCAGCTTTCTTCACAGTCCAACTCTCACATCCATACATGACCACAGGAAAAACCATAGCCTTGACTAGATGGACCTTTGTTGGAAAAGTAGTGTCTCTGCTTTTGAATATACTATCTAGGTTGGTCATAACTTTTCTTCCAAGGAGTAAGTGTCTTTTAATTTTATGGCTGCAATCACCATCTGCAGTGATTTTGGAGCCCCCCAAAATAAAGTCTGACACTGTTTCCACTGTTTCCCCATCTATTTCCCATGAAGTGATGGGACCAGATGCCATGATCTTCGTTTTCTGAATGTTGAGCCTTAAGCCAACTTTTTTACTCTCCTCTTTCATTTTCATCAAGAGGCTTTTTAGTTCCTCTTCACTTTCTGCCATAAGGGTGGTGTCATCTGCATATCTGAGGTTATTGATCTTTCTCCCGGCAATCTTGATTCCACCTTGTGTTTTTTTCCAGTCCAGCGTTTCTCATGATGTACTCTGCATAGAATTTAAATAAGCAGGGTGACAATATACAGCCTTTTCCTATTTGGAACCAGTCTGTTGTTCCATGTCCAGTTCTAACTGTTGCTTCCTGACCTACATACAGATTTCTCAAGAGGCAGGTTAGGTGGTCTGGTATTCTCGTCTCTTTAAGAATTTTCTGCAGTTTATTGTGATCCACACAGTCAAAGGCTTTGGCATAGTCAATAAAGCAGAAATCGATGTTTTTCTGGAACTCTCTTGCTTTTTCCACGATCCAGCGGATGTTGGCAATTTGATCTCTGGTTCCTCTGCCTTTTCTAAAACCAGCTTGAACATCACGAAGTTCACAGTTCACGTATTGCTGAAGCCTGGCTTGGAGAATTTTGAGCATTACTTTACTAGCATGTGAGATGAGTGCAATTGTGCAGTAGTTTGAGCATTCTTTAGTATTGCCTTTCTTTGGAATTGGAATGAAAACTGAGCTTTTCCAGTCCTGTGGCCACTGCTGAGTTTTCCAAATTTGCTGGCATGTTGAGTGCAGCACTTTCACAGCATCACCATTCAGGATTTGAAACAGCTCAACTGGAATTCCATCACCTCCACTAGCTTTGTTTGTAGTGATGCTTTCTAAGGCCCACTTGACTTCACATTCCAAGATGTCTGGCTCTAGATTAGGGATCACATCATCATGATTATCTGGGTCATGAAGGTCTTATTTGTACAGTTCTTCTGTGTGTTCTTGCCACCTCTTCTTAATATCTTCTGCTTCTGTTAGGTCCATACCATTTCTGTCCTTTATAGAGCCCATCTTTGCATGAAATGTTCCCTTAGTATCTCTAATTTTCTTGAAGAGATCTTAGTCTTTCCCATTCTGTTCTTTTCCTCTATTTCTTTGCATTGATAGCTGAAGAAGGCTTTCTTATCTCTTCTTGCTATTCTTTGGAACTCTGCATTCAGATGCTTATATCTTTCCTTTTCTCCTTTGCTTTTCGCCTCTCTTCTTTTCACAGCTATTTGTAAGGCCTCCCCAGACAGACATTTTACTTTTTTGCATTTCTTTTCCATGGGGCTGGTCTTGATCCCTATCTCCTGTGCAGTGTCACGAACCTCATTCCATAGTTCATCAGGCACTCTATCAGATCTAGGCCCTTAAATCTATTTCTCACTTCCACTGTATAATCATAAGGGATTTTATTTAGGTCATACCTGAATGGTCTAGTGGTTTTCCCTACTTTCTTCAATTTAAGTCTGAATTTGGCAATAAGGAGTTCATGATCTGAGCTACAGTCAGCTCCTGGTCTTGTTTTTGTTGACTGTATAGAGCTTCTCCATCTTTGGCTGCACAGAATATAATCAATCTGGTTTCGGTGTTGACCATTTGGTGATGTCCATGTGTAGAGTCTTCTCTTGTGTTGTTGGAAGAGGGTGTTTTCTATGACCAGTGCATTTTCTT